>APFE031322595.1:2083-205990 GCA_000404065.3 Pinus taeda | reverse complement strand
AATCAAATGAAAACAAGTCTTTATAGGGTCTGGTGATGTCTAGATCAAGTTTTTCCATTACTGATTTGGGCATTAGGTTATGAGAGGCCCCTGAGTCAAACATGGCATTATGTAGCACCTTGTCATGAATGTTTAGGTTGACATAAAATGGAGGGATACCTCCATCCACTGATTTGCCATTGACTTCTAAGCCAAAGATCAGCTCTGGTTGATCATCCAGAATATTAACCGCATCCCTATTCTCTGGTACTTGCAATGATCTATTGATTTGTTGTCTGAAGACCTCATGTTTGGCTAGTTCAGAAAGAGGGATTGCTATTTTCAATTTGCGAATTTATGTTTCTAAATTGAAAGGCTTTTCCATCTGAACTTTGATGTTGTGAGCAGCAAGTTTTTCCTTCTCTGCTGAATTTTGGGTGATCTTGTCATGGTCAGGTACACTATTTTGGGGTATGCTTGAATTGTGTCCGTTTTCTAGAGGTCTGCCCAAGATCTCTGTTGGGAGAGATGGTGTAGATGACGGATTTACTAGAGGCTGTATATCAGATACATCTTCCACTGTGACTTCCCTTTGGAGTTTTTTATCTGAGGACTCTGTTAAGACAGACTTATCACTGGATTTTTTGGGCAGTTTGGTGTGTGTTTGTTTGGTATTCTCAGGTACTATTTCTTAACTTGTATTGTTTGTGTACTTCATAGACAACTGTGTCATACCCTTCTCTGAAATCAAATGACTCACCGGATTTTGTTTGGAATTGTTTGTATTCTTGGGCTTGTTGATCATCTTGTGTTAAGAATACTTGTTGTTTACTGTCCAAACCCATTAGATTGATGTGGGGCTCTTCTACTTGTTCACTAGAGGTTGAGGCCCCTGCATAGTTTTCTTGAAATGGAGGTCTGATATTCTGATCAGGACCAGTCCTCCTTGCATTTGGGTTTTGGTTTTTTCTAAAGTTGGGATTACTAGTAGTGTTGCTTGTTTGCCCTTCCCAAGAGGACTTTCTCTCCATGGTCTCAACTATATCTCCCAACCTCTCCATACCTTTCATGATTGCATCTAGATTTTTCTCAAAAGTTGAGGGTTCCTCTTTAAATGTTGTTCTTCTCTCATTTTTGGCTCTGGTTCTCTTGGCAATCAGGTTTGCCTCCATACTGACAGCTATATTCTGCATGTCTGCAAGACTTGGAGGTGCTCTTTCTCTTAATTGATATGCCATATCTGAATCAAAACCATCAGGGAATTTGATCAAGGCTAGATCGGGCGGAGGTCTCAGGTTCTGAGGAATGGCGTTGTATACATTGTTGAACCTAACACAGTAATCTTGAACTGTTTCTTGTGGACCCCTTTTCAAATTATCATGCTCTGTTAGTATGTGTAGAGGGTCTTTCTTCTTTTCCCATTTGTTTAAGAAGCTTAGGTATAAAGCATCAGGATTGAGTATGGACTGTGCAGCCAAGGACCTAAACCAAGACCTTACATCCCCTGTTAAACTTTGTACAAAAATTTTCATTCTTACATCTTCATCATCTATTTCATAGTTCTCAAAGTAGTCCTACATTCTCTTGGTGTGTTGTTGGGCTGTATAAGAGCCAGTACTATCAAAGTAAGTAATCTTGCTTTGATAATCTTGGGGCATAGCCCCTGGATTTGCAGGCAGGTGTAAAGGGGCATATCTGTTAGCCATATTTGCAGGGATAAACGGGACAACAAGAAAGAGTGGAACAGCTGGAACAACAGGGATAATAGGAGTAAGGTGTGTTGGGGATGGAGGAGTGGGGAAGCTACCCTGGGAAGTGGATGAAGAACTAGGATAAGTGGGGGTTATGTGAGGATAAACTGATGCTTTGGCAGGAGTAGGAATATAGCTCTGCTGAACTGGTTCTGCACCTGAGTCTGAGAGCTCTCCTAGCTGTGCTTGCTTCATCAAGATCTTGGGAATTACTTTGGGGTTTTTAAAGACAGCTAGGTGATTAGGGTCAGGGTTTGACCTAGTGTAACAAGTTTTCTTTTTTGGAGCCAGCCTCTGAGTTTATTTGCTTAATGTTTTATGAGAAACTTGTAGTCACAGTTTTTAGAGGTACTTGCTAAAAGACTTATTTGAAATAGAGGGAGCTTGTATCCTTTTAAGTGGCAATTTGATATAGATCCCCAGCGGAGTCGCCAATGATGTTATCACTCAGGTTGTTCCCTGATTCCTAAAGGGAACACAACCAAGGTAACCACTAACCAATCTTTTAGTTACAGGTTCTAGCCTACTTGCAATCAGAGAGGGCTCTCTCTTTATGATTTAGCTTTGTTGGTGGGTGTTTTTAGGCTAGTTATGGTCTGCTGGTTTTGTTTGAATTTGGTTGGTTGGTGAATTCAAACAGAGCTGAGGTATAAATTACAGAACAGTTTGGGCCATTGGGCAATGGAGTTCAGGGCAGTGTGCTGCTGAAGCATTTTTCTGAAGACAGGGTATTGCTGCGAAGACAGATAGGCATCTGTGGAACAATTTTTTGAGATTAGGTAATGAAGTTATGGAATTAGTGAGTGAAAGGCAATTGAGAATCTTCCATTATGCTAACAAGGGGAGAAATGAAAGTATTGTTTAAGAGCAGTTAAGAATTCTTAAACAATATTCAGAGTGAGAGAATTAGTTTAGACATGAGCAGTTAAGAATTCATATCCATGGCTAGTCCAGAAGAAAACATATTTAGAAATAGAGATTGAGCATAGGGTGTATTCAAACAAATCCTAATGCCTCTACTTTCTTTTTTCTCTATTTACTATGATCATGAACATATATAAATTATTGCATACACAGAAAGACAAGAACACCATTCAGAATAACTTATTGTTCCAGCAAATGACACAGGAATTCTGCAACATAACACAGTCATTCATTTCCACCTTCAGACAATATAGGAACCATGAACTCCACCAACAATTTGTATTAGCAAAAGGTCTCAGATATACAATACTGCTATTCTGAAAGAGTTTCACTACAACCGACCCTCAATTCGTTTTTTGAGGGGATATATATACAACAATAGGAGACAAAATATCTAGATAGTGAGTTATTGTGCAACAAATTACACCACCAACTCTCTTAAAAAAAGTAAATGCAAGAAATAACTACAGAAATTAATGTTGATATGGCAGCTATCTTTCTGTCAGACAATTTTTGACTTTTTGGATCAGCAAAGTTGGCTGTAGCTGTATCTTTAAATCTACGTTAATTGAGCCTGTTGTTTGAGTGCTTTGATGAGTCACTGTACGGATCCTTCCTGTGATATCTGCGTGCTTGATTATCTGCTGACTTGTACTGTGATTGAGATCTGAATTTTGACAAAAAGAAATAATATAGTGGCATCACCTGGGCAGTACTTCCAGCATTGCCTGCCACCAATCAGCTGGAGGTAGCTGATGTCTCCTTACTTTTACAAGTGTTTCATCTGCTTCTATATATCTGTAGAAATTTGGAGGTACTTCAAACAGATGATTCATCTCATGCTCAATAAAAATAAATTTTCTAATTTGTCATACAGAGACTTCCCAGAGGGAGGCCCTGCTTCTTCTGTGGAGCTAGTGGATGCTGTGATCTTATTTTCAACATAATTGTTGATCCTTGTGATGTATTGATCATATGACAGCATTTGTCATGTGCCAGTCACTAGGCTAGGCAATCCTTTATCCTGCAATACTATCATCTTTGCCCTGAATTCATTTATTTCTGCTTTCATATCCTAACATTTCCTTTCTAGAGTTTGAGTGAAATTTCTTAAAGTCAACACTTTTTTCTGCTATTTATTTCCAGTGCTGCCAATTCCTCCCTAGTGTGAGTATTGAGGAAATGTATCATTTTATTGGCCCTTTCAGGCATGATTCCTAGTGTTGTTCTGGCCTTTTGTATCTCAACATGAGCTATGCCTATTAGTTCAATTTGCTCATGTATTCCCTGGATTGACCTCCATTGGTCATGGATTGATTGGCCAATTTTGGCCCAGATTATCTTCTTGATTTCTGCCAGAGTTTTTCCTAGAAGCAATTCTTTTTCCAAAGCTTTTACTTTGGTTTCCAAGACCTTTATCTCTCTCTGCTTCTCTGCTACTGTCATTTTGGACTTGTCATAGCTGGCCTCTCGCTTGGCCAGTCTATCTTTGGCTTCATTGATTTCTGTCACCTGAACCTCAAGCTCCTTGACAGCTTTCATCAAGTCCTCCATGATCATGCTTGATTCTTCCGCTGTTGTTGTTGCTGTTGTTGCCTCTGTTGCTGATGTGGCCGTGGTACGTGGTAGGATGGAAGGAGGGGCTGCTGCTTCTTGTGTAGGAGGGGCAGGGCCAAGAGTTGTAGAAGCTTGAGGGGGCTGGGAGGTTGACTCATCTTGCTTGTCCTACAATGCCTTTTCCAATTCTACTTCCATCTGTAATATTCTCTAATTCATCTTCAGAAGAAAATCCATGGCCTCATCAACTTGCTTCTCTTGTGAAAATTCTATTGTTTGAGGGTGAATGATTGGAGGCAATTTTGCCTAATTTCTCAGTGCAGCAATGTCATCCTCCTTTTTCTTCATAAGGGCTTTAATACCCTTTGGATCTTTAGGATCATGTCCTAGATCAATGATTATGTCTTCCAAATTTTTTATTCTCTTGTCGTTAGCAGTGGAAGACATCCTTTCCAAATCTAGCTGTGTATTTGTATTCTTTAGTGATTCTTTTAACTGATGGGCCAGCATGGCCCTGTCTGCAAGTGTGGCATACACCATTTCCCCCGTCTGTTTGTGCAGTTCTATCTGATCCATGGGGTGTATGTCCTTGGAGAGGACCTCTAGACTTGTTTTGGTGTAGTCTGCAGATGATCTAGGCTTTGGAACTTTAGGCTTAAGATGAGTAAAAATCATCTTGTCCTCCTTGATGTCATATGCTGCCATAAATCTCTGCTGCTTGGAGGGTGTTGTTTTTAAGAATCGATCATATATTTGAACTCTTAAGAGTTCATTTTGAGCCTTGATTTCCATAAATGATCCTTTGACTCCAGCTGGTTGCTTGCCCTGCTGCCTAGAAGAGGATACCTCTGTACTTTGCTGCATGGCCTGTTCCTGCTGAAATGAACTAGTTGCAGTCTGTTGGCTAGATTCTCTTTCTCTGCTTTGGCTTTCTGCTCTTCCTTCACTGATGTGTTCTTCCTCGGTCTAAGGGTCAATTCTTGGCCTTTTGGCCTCCGGTTGCTGTGCTGACCCACTTGGAGGTGTGGCCTCCTCTCTATTTCGTTTTTTGCCTCTCTCTTCATTAAGAGGTGTTTGCAAAACAGGGATTTGGAGTGTTTCAGCTTGTTGTACAGGGGCTTGCCCTTGACTTTGGTCTTTTGAACTGCTGGGCTGCCCTGCCTCTATCTCTTGTTGTACATCCATCACTTCTTTGCCTTTTGTTGTGGTTGTTGTCGTTGTAGATGCCTGCTGGGTGGTCTGTGCAGCTGCAGCAGTGGATATGCGTTCTCTGACTTAGACTGGTTGCTTGAATATGACCTGCTGACAAGAATCCAAGTCAAGAGTTTTCTCTAAATCTTTCACAGTCTGCTCCATTGTCTCCTCCTGAGTAAATTCCACTACGAATGTACCAGGCACCCATTCATCTTGGTTGGAAAAGTGTTCAATTTGTGGATATGGACAACGTTTATAGTCTAGCAGCCTATACTTAACTCTTCTAGCATTGATAAAGCCTTCAGGGTCATAAGGGACCCACCAGAAGCTCCTTTTAAGTTTAAGTTGTTGCTCAAATATTTGATCACCTTCTTGCCAACCATCTTTCTTGTTAATGGTGAAGGGGCCTAGGTGGTCTCTGAATTTGAGATTGGATTTCTTCTTGGCACTATGGAAGTGTGTAAGGTCAGAGTTGATGAGTTGCCTATAGTATTCCAAGGCAAACAATCTCATAGGCACATATCTTGGGAGCCTGTAAGGAGAGAGCTCACAGCCATAGATCCTGATGATTGTGTGATTTTGGTATAAATACCAATCACCTATTTTCTAATAACTGGACAGCTGTAAGATATTCTGCATATCTTTGGACAATTTGGTAGGAGGAGTCCTTTTCAAGAGGCATGTGAGTGGATAGACAAATTGGTCAATGAATTCACAGTAGTAGTAGGGAGAGTTCTGGACTTGATGGAAAACTGAAGACCTGAAGATGACAGACCTCCTCTCACCCTGTGAATCCAACTTAATGATGTGGCACTGGAAGCAATCTGTCTGATAGTACATGAAGAGGTGATAGATGTATGATGAATATTTAAATATTTCTTCCCTGTCCAACCTCAGCATTTGGTCATGTATCTTGTTGGCAATAAACTTGGCATAATTGTATTTTATAGCAGGGGACTTCCCAAGGCTATATGTAGATAACATGATCAACACAGTTTCATCAACATGTTCATTTTTGGAGAACCCCAGCACAGAGGATATCATGTCCACAAGCAGCTTGCCTACCTCATTGAAATTTGCATATGGGAAAGGAGGTGGTCCAGAAGGCTGGCAGTCTGCTCTCATGAAAGTTTTGGCAACTACAGCAATCTCAATGCTAGAGAGCTTGGAGCCCTCATCCAGCAAATACTTTATGGAAAAAGGGTAGAGCAGCTGGGTTTTCTTGTAAATGAGCATCTCATTGATAGAATCAGGAGTTATGTAAAAGAGGATGCTCCCAGATGGAGACTTAACAGCTCTGAGTTTTTGGTCATAATTTTCTGCACAAAGGTGAATGACTTCAGGAAAGACATTAACAAAAGGCAAGAAATAGATAGGCAGATTTGATTCCCATATGCCATACATGTCACTGTTGTCCAAGTGACTGTTCCTCAGCTGGCAAGAGGTCTGCAGGTGCTTCCTCTCTGCCACAAAATCTGCAATGAGGAAATCACTGTCCACAAGAGGCATAGCTTCAAGCTCCTTACTGGGTGGATTAATAGGAGCAACATCTAGAGCAGATGGAGTGGCCATGTTTGAAATTTACTGGATGTTTCCTTGAGCTTAGGATTAGTGCAAAGGCTGAGGACTGCCCATTGAATTTTGTTTGAAAGTGAGTAGCTCTGAGAGTATGAGGAGACTTTTTTACAAGGTTGATGAACTGTAGGGCACTCTGTTGGAAGAAACCAAAGTGTTTTGAGCTAAGTAGCTGGTGTTTTCAAAGGGAATTCTGATAACAGGGATCAGTGTACAGTTATATGGGCTTTAGCCAGTAGCTCGGCTTCTAAAATTGCTTTTTCATGGTGAATTTCGAGAAGGGTACGGGTTTTTTCCAAAGCTTCATGGTGCGGGGACTTTACCAAGTTTTTGGGTAGTTTTAGCGGATAATTCGACTGTGAGGAGATTTATAGAGAGTTTTTATAGGAAATTAGGAGAAAAATGGCAAAAACATGGTTGAAATAGGTCGACTGTGGCAAATAGCTGGATTTTTCAATGCCGACGGTGTCAAGTTGGAACAATGGTAGGAAAATTAATTCGACTTTGTGGGTGGCAGTAGCTTGGGTGAGAAAATTCTTGATTTTGGTCAGAAACGACGTCTTCTGCATGCACAACACTCCGAAAACGACAAGTGAAAATGACACAAAACGGTCATTTCCCGACTTTTTATGCAAATTTGGCCCTTTGGCACCTTTTCGATGATGACATCAGCGTGACGTCATCGGTGGGTCCGGGTACGGCAGGGTGACGTGGCGGCTGACGTGGGTGGCCACATGGCGGTGACACGGTTGCAGGGCATGTGGGTGGATGGATGATGTGGAGGTGACGTGGAGCAGCGGTGGCTAACGAGGGTGATGACATCATGTTGACGTGGGTATGACGTCAGCGGGAGGGGGCAGGCGGTAAGTGGTTTGCCCGGAGCACCCTTGGGCGGTAAGTGGTAAGGGGGGGGGGGCTCCGAACAACTCGGGTGGTTGACGCGTGGCGGGGGTACGACGGTGAAACCGCCAATCCCCCGGATGTTAAACCTCCTCCTGTTCATAGGTAAGATCGACTCCCCATCGTTAGATCTGTGGGTCCGACGATTGAACGACTGGTGGCATACATGATGTGACAATGGCTTATGGATGCGGGGACCCGCTAATTAAAATAATCGATTAAATATATTGCACGCGGGGTGGGTTTTAACTTAGGGTAGCGGGTATAATGTATTCGCGCCCGTTTAAAAATTTTTTATTTAAAAAACATTATAACCAATGTATTAGCGCGGAAGGGTAATGAAAGGGTTGTGAGGGTGGAGACCATGGTTTTTTTATTTTTTAACCAAATTTTTTTATTTAAAATCCTAGTTCAGGGTAGTGAAGGGTTAATATTAACCCCTGATGGATTAATATTCCCCAAATCATGACTATATAGATATATTTCTAGGGGAAGGTATTTACATAGACTTTTTGGGATTTTCACATAGATTTTTGTAAAATTAAGGAAGGGAATGCTTAGGGAGCTAAATAATACATTCGTTGTTAATATGACATTGTGAGGTGAGTGTGTAGGGGAAAATGCTAAGTTTTAAAAAGAAAAACTTAGGAATGGAAGATGAGGGAATTGAGAGTAAAGATTTTTACACAAGAAATGTGGTTTCTTTCCCTTGACTGAACTTCATAGTTTGACCTGGTACTTTGTCATGGAATGAAGTGGAACAGGACACTTGAGCAGATCCCAAGGTCCTTGGGGGATGTTAATAAATGATGTTTGGGGAAAAAAGGGGGAAATTATACATGCTTCCATTGTTATGTCCTCAAACCTCTGCCATGGTGCCAATATCCTGAATGGAATGAGTTTTGCTCTTGATAAGCCAACTGGTGATGGCCCTTCACTTCTGCAACCTTACACTACTTACTCAACCTAGTAATCCTAAAATTATTTCTTCACTTGAAGTGGGTGCACTTGAATTAGTAGACCCTGATTGTTCTCTTTTTCTTTTGACTGCCCTCCTATCTAAATTTACCCTTATTTCTTCCAAGAACCCAGATTAAGCAGTTGGGCTCATTCATTTCTCTACCTAGCTAGTCATCTGCCAAGCTTGAGCTCTTTGGACAGGAACCATTCTCTATTCTGCAACAAACAATTTAAACATGGAATGGTCCAAATTAGACTGTTGAGCCATCCATCAAGTATGATTAGCATCAGTATTTTTAGACTGTGTTACTGCCATAAGATAGTAGTGGCATTTTGACTCGCCACTTTCCTGGTCTTTAGTTTGGGGTTCATTTTCACTATTCTTTTGACCATTTGATTTTATTTCCTTTTGATTATTCTTTTAAGGCATAACCTCTTTTCATTTTTTAATTTTCTTTGTATGTACCCAAAATATGGAACCTTTGCAGCCTGCAATGATGAATCATATTTAGCCCTTCCACTGTCAATCATGAAAGATGAAACCTATTGGTATAGGAACCTAACACCACAAATGATGAATTATGCTTTGGTGGTTCAAACATTGCTCTACAAGGATATGTTGACGTAGATATGGTAGGTGATAGAGATAACAGGAGGAGCACAACAGGGTATGTGTTTACTATAGGTGGAACAGCTATCAGTTGGGTTGAAAAAATGCAAAGTGTTTATGCGCTCTCAATGATGGAAGCACAGTATGTTGCTACTGCAGAGGCTAGTAAAGAAATGATTTGGTTACAAAGGTTTCTGGATGAATTGGGTAAGAATGAGGAGTTGGGAAGGTTATACAATGACAACCAGAGTGCCATACATCTTGCAAATAACTGTGCATTTCATTCCAAGACAAAACATATACAACTCAGGTATCATTTCATATTGTCAGTGTTGGAAGATGGACAGTTGGAGTTGGAAAAGATACAAACGAACTAGACAGAATCCTACAGATATGTTAACAAAAATTGTAACCAAGGAGAAACTGTGATTTTTCTCAGTTTCAATTGGTCTTCAAGTATGATGATGAAGAGGAGAAACAGCCAAGTCCAAAGTGGTGTCATTGTCCAGCAAATGAAGTAGCAGTGAAGTTTCTATAATCAATCTCCAAGTGGGAGATTGTTGGGTGTGGAGCCTGGTTTCTTCTTTATACAGAGGTATCCCTGCATTGGACCCCAGTTTGTAATGTGGTAGAAACACCACCCATAATATTTGCGCTGCAAGGGCAGTCCAGGGGGGTGGAAACGATATTTAGGATCCCCCCCCCCGGCAAGGGATTGGGGGCAGCACCCCTGTAGCTAAAAATACATGTAAAATTGCCTTGTAAAATGTTGTAATTTTGTAGTCAATTTGGGTTATTCATTAGGCATAGATCTCATAATAGAAGTTATGTTTAATTTAGGGTTTTTTCCCTAGAAGGTAACTCCTGGCTATATATGAGGGAATTGTACTGTGTCTATGTAGATTTGTATTCTGAGTGAGAAAGAGAGGAAATTGTGTGAGACCGAAGAGGGAATTACAACAAATCTATTCTAGTTTGTATCTCTTCAATTTGCTGGATAATATAAAAGGAAGGACTGGTTGTTTCTCCATGGACGTAGCCCAAACTAGGTGAACCACGTATATCTGCGTCTCTCTTGTTTTATGTGTTTATATTTCTGCAATATATTTTATGTGTTCCATTTCTCTATAAAATATAATTTTCTAACAACTTGAATGAGACCTTGACTAGACCCCTACTAGCCATGACAGGTATCTCACCAAACATATCACGAATATGTAATCTATAGCTGTAAATAACATATCTCAGCACAGGGGTCTCATACTTAGCTGAGAGTCACTAAGTAGCATTGATGCCTCAATAACTTAACTACCATTTCATGCATTAGGTAATAGATAGTGTCATAAAACACATATAGAACCAAACATAAATAGTGTCATAAAATACATATATAACCATCATAATAGCAGTAGAAATATTAATGAACTCATAGCCATATAAATGACATATAATACAGTATAATACTCATACAAATATAAGGATAAATAAGATCATATTGAAGATGAATAATCCAAACCTGAGATGGGACTTCCACTTTCCACCCGATCGTAGAATGGTTGATCCAAATGTCTCTTCAAGCATTCACCCTATTACACAGTATTTTGTCACACCTCCCGCACTTCCATGTGACATACCCCTAAGTGCCCAAAACATGATCATCATGTAGTGTACTCATTCAAATTTTCAACTCAAATCCTCCCTAAAATAATGATTGGAAAATTCCTTGAGCTTCTCGTGAAGGAAAGGGCTCTAAAACCCTAAGTTTAGAATCATTGCTCTTATGATATTGAAAACTACAATGGTCTTTAGTTGCACTATACTAGCCCTATGATGCCATCACTATGTTTCTTGAATAACTGTGATGATCCCTAAAAGGAAATTTTCCCAAAGAGGATGAGAAGCTTCGTGATCTAGAAGCTTCCAGAGCGATGAGATGGGATTGTTAGCCATGGATGAGGTCGATTACTCTCAACTTGGCCTTTTGTTATAATCCCTATGAGTTACCTCCTTGAGATGAGGGCCTTCTCTTATCTTTGGAGAGATAAGAACTCCCTTTACCTGCCTATATATTCATCTTTTCACATTCCCTAATGGTTGGTCTTTGGCTATTTGCACCCTTATTCTGAGATTGTGCCTACATGATACACATTTGGCTTGGAGAAGGAGTGCTTGGAGAGATTGAGCTTGGGCTTGGATGTTCACTCAAGGAGACCTTATTAACATCAAGGGTTGGTTGTATGTTTCCTCCTTTATTCTATTAATATATACAACTACTGGTTCATTTTCCATAAATTTGTATGTTAATGCATTATTTATCTTAATGCTCCTTGATCTGTTAATTAGGTTACTTTCGATTATGTTATTTTTACTTGTATGATTAGTTGTGTCTTTATCTTATGCACACAGTTAAGCACTGTGAGAAGTAAGACCGAGCCCGTGGCACAAGCGATTCTTGGTATTCAACAAAGGAGGATAGTGTAGCATTAGAATGAGGTAGGCCATCTTCCTCTTCTTATATTTTGATTGTAACTTAGTTAAGTGTCTAGTATATTTTCACGTAGGTTTCTAGTGCCACTCAGTGGGCTAGAAAGATCGTCTCTCTGTGCAAAGAGGATTTCCTAGACAACAAAATGGCAACTTCACTAAGGAAGCATTGAAAGATTAATCCTCTCTGCAGACAGAGACAATCCCTCTAGCCCAATGAGTGGGTCTAGCAACCGAAGTTATAATCAACTAGACATCTTCCTAGGTTATAATTCAAAACAAGAACGAAGGAGATGGTCTACCTCGTTCTGATGTTATTCTGATTTCCTATGTTGAGGACCTCAAACCAATTGTGTCACGGATTTGATTTCTCCTTCCCTTAGTGTTTATGTACATGCACAAGTGATCAAGAGAGAGCAAAGCATGCCAAAACCAATAACAAATCCAATAACAACCTACTTAACTAATCAGGAATGTCAAGATAAATAATACATGAACATATATATTTTTAGAAGATGAACCAGCAGTTGTATATTATTAGGAAATAAAGGGAAGCTTACAACCAAAGCCTTGATGTTGAAAGGCTCTCCTTGAGTGGTAATCCAAGTCCAAGCCAAGAACTTTTCAATAACTCCTTCTCCAAGTCTAACGAATAACCTCTGGGCATAAGCTTAGGATAAGGGTGCAAATAGACACAGACCAATCATTTGGGAATGGGAGAGGATGAATTTATAGGCTGGGAGAGGGCATTAGGACTTCTCTAAAGAAAGGATTAGGCCTCAGCCCAAGGAGGTAGTTCAAAGGTATAAGGCCAAGAGGCCAAGATGAGAGGATTCAACCTCATCTATGTGAAACAACCTCCAGCTCACCGCTCTAGAAGCTTCTAGATCACAAAGCTTCTCATCCTCTTTGGGAAAATTACATTTTTGGATTCATCGTGGGTATCCAAGGGGACAGAGCGATGACATCGCTGGTCAAGTATAGTGCAACAGGAGACCATCATTGTTTTAAGCCTCATAAGAGCGATGATGCTCATTTTAGGCTTTTAAGAGTTATTTCTTTACGGAAAGCTCGAGGCATTTTCCAAACAAAGTATTAGGAGGGATCTAAGCTGCATACATGGATGATTATATTATATAATGGTCATGTTTGAGGCACTTCGGGGTATGTGACAGGGAAGTGCACAAGGCGTGAAAAACTACTGTGTAATAGGAAATTATAACCCTTTCCATTGATTCCTTCAAACAAATGTTTTGAATATTTAGACCAACCATTGATTTATCGGCTTGGTTGTATCATTTCGGGTTTATACCATAACTTATTACTATATTAGAGTGCCATGTCTGGATTGTTTCTTGGAATTTTTTTGTTTTTTCCATATTCCTCACCCAATGTGGGTTTATGCTTAGCTATCATGATGGCATCGTTGTTTTTACCTTTACAGCCACGATGAACAAAATTTTATTCAGTATTTGGTCTTGTTGAAATCATCACTACTTTTTCTATACAAAGCAATGATGATGACCTCGACCATCGCAGGTTTGGATATGAAAATAGCAATGATAATCCAATCATCACGGATTTTGGAATCTAAAGTAGGATTGATCCTTCAATGAGAGAATGTTTAATGTTTCTTCCTTAGAATCGAGTGTGTCTCGGCCCCTAAGGTATTTCCAACCCTATATGCTTGGATTTGTCAGTTATTTGATTGATTGTCTTGACTAGTTTGCAAGATTTGTCACATTGGCTTCGAAGTGAAATCTGACTGAGTTCTAGGGTTTCTAATCATTGGTTATTTCTTGATACTTGTTGGTGTCATTGTGATGATGGTTTTGTCAATTGATTGAGTGTTGTTTTCTATAGAAATCATTGAAAAATCTTTCTGCACTTGTTTTAGCTTGTATTCTGAAATTTACTTTTCGTGAAAATCATTCAATTATTGCATTGAAAAGTTATTTTTTGAGATTCATCATTGAAAATAGATCACCTTTTTCAGTGATTGAAAGATAAAAATTGTATTAGGTGCATCAAATCATTCAAAAGAAAAAGAAAATCATAACTCAAATAAATGCATCTTAGTAAAGTCAAAATCAGTTTGGTTTCAAAAAGTTTCATTTAGTATAGTCAAAAGTGATTGTTTTTTACTTTTGGCATTGCATTTGGAAGGAGAAAGTGAAAGTTAGTGGAAGGAATTTTGCATGATGCATTTTTCTTGTTGCATCATTGTTTGAAATCTCTCCCCTCCATTAGTTTAACTTTCTTTGAAACAAAAAGTTTTCCTTTTCTCATATAGTTTCATCTTAGGTGTGCAGGTGACATTGTTTTGAGCCTTAAAATTGAAACTTAATCCAAGAAAAACTTAAAATTTACCTCAATTAACCTAAGGAGTATTTGGAGCTTAAGGCAAATATCTAGAAGTATAGGCTAGAGATGTATTCTAATGTATTTAAACATAGCAGTTGTAGTTAATTGTCTGCAGTGTATCCTAGGGGTGAAATCTCGTCGCATTATGGAAGTATATAGAAGGTTCCCCAATATTTTTAGGAATATTGGAGGAACTTCAGTATGATAGGTATATAGCAATGCTCTCATCAAACGGCTCTGCGTTAGACAACACTAACACAGACTTTTTCTCTCCATACCATCAAGTATATACTGGGAGACCCCATTAGGTTAATATCCTTTAGCCATAGGAAACTGAGCCAATTGCCTTGTAAAAGTGATACACTGAATGAAAATTTCGGTGAGATTGGCCACCGTACATTAAGTCCTTCATTTCGGCTAGTTTATATAACAATTCACAGATACATCGTGAACACTTTTGCCTAGATTACCCGTTTCTGATTTATTTTTTATAAAGTTCTAAAATCAATTAATTAACAGTGGAAAAACATACTTCCTGTGGAAATAATCCTTAGTAGATCTTAGGTTGGTACCAATGAAAAAATTTCCTGAGTCTATTAGTCAAGGAAACCCATATGATAGGAATCCTAGTCCGTTTCCTTCTTTTGGAAATACTGGTGCTCCTTATATGGCAATGTTGGCCCTTCCTAGATTGACCATTGGTTTGTCAGTTTGGTTATTTTTGACCTCAGTGATTCTGAGTGTCCAAACTAATTTTCAATCAAGTTCTGATCCACCTGAACAACATAAAACTCATGCGAATATTAAAGTTGACCGTTTGCCTTATTCACCTATTTCTTCACCCTGTTCTTAGTCTTTGCCTAGTGAAAGTCTGGATTCTAGTAACCACGAAGCTAAGAAGAAGAATAAGAGGACAATGAAGAAGAAGCAAAATATGCAAGGGGGAAACCAAGAAACCATTACTACCTATGCAAATACTGAAGAAAAATCTTCCAACCAACACCAAAAAGTAAATTTCCCTTGTATGTTATGTAAGGGTAACCACCTTCTTCGAAATTGTCCTCATATTCCCAAGGTCTTAGAAGTATTTTCCATGGGTTCACATCGGCCTTTGTCATCAGCCTCTGGCAATCATGATGATGACAAACTTTCAACTAGTGACAGTAAAGCCTATGGGAAAATGGGAAAATTCAAATTTCCCTATAAGTTGTGTGAAGGTAATCATCCCATTCACCTTTGTCCTCTTATGAATGAAGCTTCCAAAGAGTTGGCAAACCTTACAACTTTTCAACCTTGTCTTCCATCTGGGTATCGGAAGCTTTCCCTCAATCCTTTGCTAGTTGATCAAGTGATTGATCAAAATCCATCTTTGGTCAACCCCACTCTCTCTAAAAGTGATTTTCATGTGTCCATTCGCGATCAAGCATTGGTTGATAAAATGGTAGGCTTAGCTCTGTCTTCAATTATCTGTACTTTTCTGGTAGTGAGTGAACCTCATACTACTCAAGTTTTGCTACTTTCTTCAGTTTCGAATGAACTGGAGTGAAATCCTCATGTTCCCAAGGTGCATGATAGCATTGCTCTTATTCCCATAGAGCAAGAGGGCATCTCTCTTATTCCTATGACACCCTCTCCGAGTAGTTTAGTCACTTATTTTCCTTGGAGTCGACTAGTAGGATATCACCTTCTGCCTTATGTGTCTTTCCATATTATAGTATAGTCTTACTATATGGTCATACCTAGTACAACCATAGATGAGGGCACATATGTTAGCATTATGTCCTCAACTGCTTGGAAAGCTTTAGGTTCTCCTCAGCTTGTCCCTGTCACCCTAAATTTGTAAGAACGAAGGAGATGGTCTACTTGGTTCTAATGTTATTCTGATTTCCTTTGTTGAGGACCTCAAACCAATTGTGTCACGGATTTGATTTCTGCTTCCCTCAGTGTTTATGTACATGCACAAGTGATCAAGAGACAACAAAGCATGCCAAAACCAATAACAAATCCAATAACAACCTACTTAACTAATCAGGAATATCAAGATAAATAATACATGAACATATATATTTTTGGAAGCTGAACCAGCAGTTGTATATTATTAGGAAATAAAGGGAATCTTACAACCAAAGCCTTGATGTTGAAAGGATCTCCTTGAGCGGTAATCCAAGTCCAAGCCAAGAACTTTTCAATAACTCCTTCTCCAAGTCTAATGAATAACCTCTAGGCATAAGCTTAGGATAAGGGTGCAAATAGACACAGACCAATCATTTGGGAATGGGAGAGGATGAATTTATAGGCTGGGAGAGGGCATTAGGACTTCTCTAAAGAAAGGATTAGGCCCTTAGACCAAGGAGGTAGTTCATAGGTATAAGGCCAAGAGGCCAAGATGAGAGGATTCAACCTCATCTATGTGAAACAACCTCCAGCTCACCGCTCTAGAAGCTTCTAGATCACAAAGCTTCTCATCCTCTTTGGGAAAATTACATTTTTGGATTCATCGTGGGTATGCAAGGGGATAGAGCGATGACATCGCTGGTCAAGTATAGTGCAACAGGAGACCATCAATGTTTTAAGCCTCATAAGAGCGATGATGCTCATTTTAGGCTTTTAAGAGTTATTTCTTCAGGGAAAGCTCAATGCATTTTCCAAACAAAGTATTAGGAGGGATCTAAGCTGTATACATGGATGATTATATTATATAATGGTCATGTTTGAGGCACCTCGAGGTATGTGACAGGGAAGTGCACGAGGCGTGAAAAACTACTGTATAAAAGGAAACTATAACCCTTTCCATTGATTCCTTCAAACAAATCCTTTGACTAGTTAGACCAACCATTGATTTTTCGGATTGGTTGTATCATTTTGGGTTTATACCATAACTTATTACTATATTAGAGTGCCATGTCTGGATTGTTTCTTGGAATTTTTTTGTTTTTTTCCATATTCCTCATCCAATGTGGGTTTATGCTTAGTTGTCATGATGGCATCATTGTTTTTACCTTTACAGCCACGATGAACAAAATTTTATTCAGTATTTGGTCTTGTTGAAATCATCACTACTTTTTCTATACAAAGTAGTGATGATGACCTCGACCATCGCAGGTCTGGATATGAAAATAGCAATGATAATCCAATCATCACGGGTTTTGGAATCTAAAGTAGGTTTGATCCTTCAATGAGAGAATTTTTAAGGTTTCTTGCTTAGAATCAAGTGTGTCTCGGCCCCTAAGGTATTTTCAATCCTATATGCTTGGATTTGTCAGTTATTTGATTGATTGTCTTCACTAATTTACAAAATTTGTCATATTGGCTTTGAAGTGAAATCTGACTGAGTTCTAGGGTTTCTAGTCATTGGTTATTTCTTGATACTTGTTGGTGTCATTGGGACGATGGTTTTGTCAATTGATTGAGTGTTGTTTTCTATAGAAATCATTGAAAAATATTTCTGCACTTATTTTAGCTTGTATTTTGAAATTTACTTTTCGTGAAAATCATTCAATTATTGCATTGAAAAGTTATTTTTTGAGATTCATCATTGAAAATAGATCACCTTTTTCAGTGATTGAAAGATAAAAATTGTATTAGGTGCATCAAATCATTCAAAAGAAAAATAAAATCATAAATCATATAAATGCATCTTAGTAAAGTCAAAATCAGTTTGGTTTCAAAAAGTTTCATTTAGTATAGTGAAAAGTGATTTTTTTTTACGTTTGGCATTGCATTTGGTAGGCGAAAGTGAAAGTTAGTGGAAGGCATTTTGCATGATGCATTTTTCTTGTTGCATCATTGTTTCTCCCCTCCATTAGTTTAACTTTCTTTGAAACAAAAAGTTTTCTTTTTCTCATATAGTTTCATCTTAGGTGTGCAGGTGACATTATTTTGAGCCTTAAAATTGAAACTTAATCCAAGAAAAACTTAAAATTTGCCTCAATTAACCTAAGGAGTATTTGGAGCTTAACCCAAATATCTAGAAGTATAGGCTAGAGATGTATTCTAATGTATTTAAACATAGCAGCTGTAGTTAATTGTCTGCAGTGTATCCTGGGGATGAAATCTCGTCTCATTATGGAAGTATATATAAGGTTCCCCAATATTTTTAGGAATATTGGAGGAACTTCAGTATGATAGGTATATAGCAATGCTCTCATCAAACAGCTCTGCATTAGACAACACTAACACAGAATTGTTCTCTCCATACCATCAAGTATATACTAGGAGACCCCATTAGGTTAACATCCTTTAGCCATAGGAAAATGAGGCAATCGCCTTGTAAAAGTGATACGCTGAACGGAACATTCGGTGAGATTGGCCACTGTATGTTAAGTCCTTCATTTCGGCTAAGGTTTATATAAAAATTCACAGATACATCGTGAACACTTTGCCTAGATTACCTGTTTCTGATTTATTTTTTATAAAGTTATAAAATCAATTAATTAACTGTGGAAAAAAATACTTCCTGTGGAAATAATCCTTAATAGATCTTAGGTTGGTACCAATGAAAAAATTGACTGAGTCTACTAGTCAGGGAAGCCCGTATGATGGGAATCCTAGTCCTTTTCCTTCTTTTGGAAATACCGGTGCTCCTTATATGGCAATGTTGGCCCTTCCTGGATTGACCATTGGTTTTTTAGTTTGGTTATTTTCAACCTCAGTGATTCTGAGTGTCCAAACTAATTTTCAATCAAGCTGTGATCCACCTGAACAACATCAAACTCATGTCAATATTAAATTTGACCTTTGGCTTATTCACCTATTTCTTCACCCTGTTCTTAGTCTTTGCCTGGTGAAAGTCTGGATTCTAGTAACCAAGAAGCTAAGAAGAAGAATAAGAGGACAATGAAGAAGAAGCAAAATATGCAAGGGGGAAACCAAGCAACCATTACTACCTATGCAAATACTGAAGAAAAATCTTCCAACCAACACTAGAAAGTAAATTTCCCTTGTATGTTATGTAAGGGTAACCACCTTCTTCGAAATTTTCCTCATATTCCCAAGGTCTTAGAAGTGTTGTCCATGGGTTCACATCGACCTTTGTCATCAGCCTCTGGCAATCATGATGATGACAAACTTTCAACTAGTGACAGTAAAGCCTATGGGAAAATGGGAAAAGTCAAATTTCCCTATAAGTTGTGTGAAGGTAATCATCCCATTCACCTTTGTCCTCTTATGGATGAAGCTTCCAAAGAGTTGGAAAACCTTACAACTTTTCAACCTTGTCTTCCATCTGGGTATCGGAAGCTTTCCCCCGATCCTTTGCTAGTTGATCAAGTGATTGATCAAAATCCATCTTTGGTCAACCCCACTCTCTCTAAAAGTGATTCTCATGTGTCCATTCTTGATCAAGCATTGGCTGATAAAATGGTAGGCTTAGCTCTGTCTTCAATTAACTGTACTTTTCTGATTGTGAGTGAACCTCATACTACTCAATTTTTTCTACTTTCTTCAGTTTCGAATGAACTGGAGTGAAATCCTCATGTTACCAAGGTGCATGAGAGCATTGCTCTTATTCCCATAGAGCAAGAGGGCATCTCTCTTATTCCTATGACACCCTCTCCGAGTAGTTTAGTCACTTATTTTCCTCGGAGTCAACTAGTAGGATATCACCTTCTGCCTTATGTGTCTTTCCATATTATAGTATAGTCTTGCTATATGGTCATACCTAGTACAACCATAGATGAGGGCACATATGTTAGCATTATGTCCTCAACTGCTTGGAAAGCTTTAGGTTCTCCTCAGCTTTTCCCTGTCACCCAAAATTTGTTAGATTTTAATAGAGGAACCAGTAAACCATTAGGGATCCTTCCTAAGTTACCTATTACTTTGGGAAGCAAGATTGTCTATATAGACATGATGGTTGTCCAAGGCCTATTGTATTTTAATCTACTCCTTGCTCGTGACTATGTTTACGTCATGAGATCTCCCTTCTCTTCCCTCTTTCGAGTGTTGTGTTTCCTGGATGATAGAAGCATTTTGATCATTGATAAACTTACATTCGATGGTCCTAAATCAGCTCCCACTCAACCATCATCCCTAAATGGTTCTTAAGTTCAAGAGGTATCACCCCTGCCATAGGTTAATTATATGTCCATCGGTTCCATGCCTGCATCTACTGATGATCTAGTAGGTGATGTAGTAAATCATGTATTGGGGGCATTGGAGCCCAATTTTTCATTTGGATCCCTGGACATGTATCCCTTCCAGAGTGTTGTTCTCCCATCAAATGAGAACCTCTTGGAGGCCATGGCCTCTTTTGGTCTGTGATCAAATATCTAGAGAAGAGTTTTGTCTTGTGTCAAGCTCCTTAAAAAAATGAAACAAGGAACATGAGGTTAGTTATTTTACTATGTCAACCTTGTTAAAAAATGAAATAGGTATCCATCAGGATAGTTCTTTTATTATGTCAACCTCATTAAAAAATGAAATAGGTCTTCATGAGCATGGTTCTTTTCTTGTGTCAAGCTAGTTAAAAAATTAAATAAATCCCCTTCCAATTTGGGTCTTCGATTAGATCTCAATAAAATCCCATTCGAGTCTTTCACTTGATCTCATAAGTGAACCTTCATTCCATCCACTTAGGTGAATGAAATGAAGCTTGGGAGGCATGCACCTAAAATTATGTCATTATGTTGTGGGCATGCAAACTTATCTCAAGCATAGTTTGTTTTTGTTTCAAGCTTGTGTAAAAATGAAACCAAATCCAAGAATAGTTTTTTCTCACATTTCAAGCTTGTGAAAAAATGAAACCATATTCAAGTATACTCAAGCATAGTTTTCCATGTTTCAAGCTTCTGTAAAAATGAAACCATTCCCAATTCTCATCTCGTGATTGCTACTTTTGTCAGCCAATTTTTGCTAGATGAGCCTTTTTTTTTCATTCCAATGTCACCATCTCTTTGGCCGGTCATATGCTTTCACTTGGTTGTTTTACCCTTTCCTGGGAACGTCTGTGATGAGTGGTCTTATTAGCCAACCTCTTGACCTTTACATGTTTTGAGCAGTTCCATCATCACCGAAACTAGTTTCTATCCTTTTATACTGTTATGGTCCTATAATAATAAGATTGATACTTTTGAATTGGCTATGGTTAGTCTTGTAATATTGTACATACTTTTTCTTTCTGCAATTTTTTTTCCATATTAAAAATTAAAAAATGAAAAGAAGGTATGTCCTAAAATAATAATCAAAGGAAAAAAGAAAGATAAAAAAAAAGTGAAAAAATTGAACCCCAAAAAAGAAATAAAAATAGATAATGAAAGTGTGGAAATTCAAATGCCACTACATTTTACTTGACTGTGCAAAATAAGGTTGTGTGCAGCTTGTCAAAAATTCCACAGTCCATGATGGTCAAATAGCTTAATCTTGACTCACTCATGCTTTAAATTTCATGTTGATAGATAGAGAATAAAGATCTAGCCAAATTGTTTAAACTTAGCAAATCAGTGGTTAGGTAGAGAATAATAATGATCTCATCAGTTTAATCTAAGCCATTGGAAGTTATAAGGTTACAATTATATAGTTTTCTTATCAAAATAATAAATAAAGGGTCAACAAGCTCAAATGCACCCAATGAAAAGAAGAAAAAATGTTAGGGTAAATAAAGGGTAGGTAGAAGAAATGTTGCAAATTCACAAGGTTGGTAAGTCAAAAGCACATTCATTATGCTTAATCCTATGTTTCATGTGCAACAAGAATTGAGAAAAATAAAGGATATTCACCAAGCTTGTTTACTAATTTCCCCTCATTTCACTACACCCCCACATACTTATTTGTTAACTTCCCCCATTATCCCTTCATTACTTATAAATACCTTTCCCCATCATTTTGACCTTTACCCCTTGGTTTCACACATTTCCCTATAAATTACCCTTCAAAAATTATCATCCCTTCCCAAACCCCTTTCCCTAGTGTGAAACAAATTCCCCATTACAAATAGCACCTTCCTCCTTATTAATTTCCGTTTTCCCCTTAAAAAGGCACAAAAACCCTTTATCTAAATTTGTATTTACTATACCCCCAGATTATGTAATTAACGTCCCCCCTTTATATTTCCCCGATATCCTTTTTAACCCACCAACCCTGGGTGCAATTAAAATACCTCTGCCACATAACCCTTGGTCCCACCTTTAGTAGCCCAGTTCATATTAAATCTTGACATTATTCATTAATTAATTACAATTCTTTGTAATTAAACCTTGGGCCCCTTCAACCACTTTCCCAACTTCATCCATGCAACTCAATTGTGTGATATCCCTCTGATCTCCCACCGCCAGATCCAACGGTGTACAACCATATTGCGTGGATTCATTGTCCGACTATTAACAGCTAGAGAGCACGTGAGATTCATGGTTTTGGCCTAACACTATTTGGATATGTGGCAGTAACACGTTATATCGTGTTCTCGAGAAAAATACCACTCGCCATCCAAAAGTGGTGTGATGTCACACAAATGACCTCCCCACCTAAAGGAAAAACTATGCACTGTTCATTCAATAATATTGCACCAAAATGTGACTATTATCGGTTAAAAGGGTGAAAAAGCTCCAAATTGCTCTTTTTGCTCGTTTTTCTGCAAACCATTGTAAATCAGTTGCGACATCCAGAACCTCTAAGAGACCAATTTAGCCACCAATTGCCACCAGAAGACGTTGTTGACAACAAATTGAGGCAGCAAATATCCAATTCAAGCCTCCATACCCTCTGCAGCTACCACAGAACCCCATCTGCACACCAAATCGCCAATTTCCCGGTATTCTTGGAAAAACCAGAACGACCATGAGAATTTGAAAAACACGTAGTAATTTTTGAATGTTTAATTAATTAAATTTATTAAAAAACCTTCCTGGATTGAAGAGAAGCCTATTGTCCATCCAAAAGGCTTTTTCACAAATTGTAATTACCCTCCCACTATTCCAGAACTTCTAAACCTTACTTCCAAAGCAACATAAATCATAATTCAATTCATTAAACCCAATTATGGCTTCCCAAAGCTCTTTGGATGTAAAACCCCTGCAAAACCCTCACCTGGATATAGACCACCTTTCATTAGCCGATAGAGAATTTCAAATTAAATATACTGCTTTCCCTGCCTACCTACTGAAACTCCATTGCTGGAGTAAAGACAAGTTTTTAAACCAGAATGATGACATTCACCTTTGGGAGTCAAATTTTCCTAGGTATTGTTTCCCATAGGTACACCCATTCCTAGAAAGTATCCATTTCTACCAAGCTTGCTACATTCCCAGTCAAATAGCCATTGTAACCCCTGATCAACAAGTTTTCTTCACCATTACAGCAGAATATATAAATCAGATGCTTCAAATCCAGTCAAGTCAAAATGAGACCCCACTTTCAATTGAAGGATTGCTTGACCTCTACACCAAGCTAGATATTCCCAATAAAGCTCATACTATTCAAACTTTCATCATTAAAGAGTCTCACACTCCAATAGATAGTCTTCCTTATGCTGCCACCATTTTTTCTCAGGGAGTCAAACAAATTATTACCATGTTGTCTTGCATTTTAGGGTACACCACAGATGAACATGTGGATGAGGTTATCTTGGATTCCATTTCTATCTTTTTCCTAGAAAAGCCTCCTTCTATAATGTATAACCATGCTTAGTTCATAGCAGAAAGAATGCATGAACAATTCATCAAAGTACCAAATGAGAGAGTTTTCAAGTACTCTTCAATTTTGTTTCACATGTTCCTATACTATCAGTCAATCAAGTTTCCAATAAAAATTAGAAGTTAGACGCCATTTACTCAGTGGAAATCCCTGACACAGAAGCAATGGTGGGAAGGAGTAAAGGCCTAGCAGCTTCAGAAGAAACACACTAGCCTTATACCTCAAACACCCAACTTATTGAGAAACAGCTCAGCTTTGAGGTCTCTTCATCCAACAGGCCTCTAGATAGAGAAAAAAATATTAAAGAACAGTACAAGGAAATTAATGAGGAAAGAGACATTGAAGTCTCGTACTTATGCCCATTACTTCAAGCAAACATCTGCCAATCAAAATAGGTTAATGTCAACCTTCGACATTAAGACTAGGAAGATGCAAATGGCATTCATGCAACCTACAGTCCAGCAACCAAGATCATCAACAGACTACAAGAAAACATATTTTGAAGTTTTGGCGAGGGATATTCACCCCATTGACCAAATTGAGTTCCATAAGTAGGCAGGTGATATGATATATTCCACCATGACAAATAAAGCTATGAATGTGCACAAACTTCAAGGTTCAATGGATAATATCATTGCACAATACAAGCTAGAAAATGCCTCCTCACAAGCCAAGGACAAAAAAATCAAATCACTGGAATACTTAGTGATCGAGTTTGAACATGACCCCATTGATGTCAAGGCTGCCAAGAAATTGATAAAGAAGAAAAATGAGGATATTGCTGCTCTCAAAAAACAATTAAAGCTGCCTCATTTAGAACATCCATAGACCAAGGAGGTCCTTGAAAGCCAAACTCATCAGGAGGAAATGATGGGCCTTGTTTTACAACTTAATGGCTAATTGAAAGAAATGGAGAAGGAGTTGGACAGCTTAATACATCTAAAATAGGCCAGCCTTGAGACTGCCACTGCCACTACCATTCCAACAATCACCACAACACTTCCAGCTGTAACAGCATCTACATCAGCAACAGGTTCAACAACAACATCAGCTCATCTAGGTGATCAAGCAAGAAAATTGGTCAAAATAATGGAAGAGATGTCCATTCAAACCACAAAGATAAATAATCCTAAAGAAAAGATAACAAGTTTAGAGAACAAGAATAAGCTTGCACAGGTTATGCACAAGGAGGAAGTTCAGACTTCAACCAGGTTGACTAAAAGAATGAGGAGCTTAGAGAAACAACTAACATTGAAGGGGCCACTTGGCCAAGCTAAAGAACACTTATGGGCCAATCTCATTGACTTTCTCAATGATATTTTGCCATCTATACAAGTCATATTTGATAAAAATGACTTAGCCAAAGAATCTACAAAAGTAATACAAAGATTTAAGCCTACACTTGGAGACATGCCAAAAGAAGCCAGCGGGATAATCCATTTCCTTAACTCCAAAAAAATATGAATTTCAGGAACTGGACATATCTGACAAGATATGCACCATACTGGAGGTTAAAAAGTTGCTTACCAAGATGAATTTGATGATAAACCTTGAGGACAAATGCCAAGCCATGCAGCTGGCTATAGACAGGTTCATGGTAAAGTTTAGTGTTTTGAGGTAGAAAGGTTTGCCAAATCCCTTGGCGATAAATGACAAATTGATGCCACAAGAAGACTACAATAGGAGAATCAGAGAGGTGGCAAAGGATCAGGCAAATAACTCTTCTATGAAGGGGATGCCTACTAGAAAGGTTCTATATCAGACATTTGAGAACCTATTTTACCTCGAGCATGAGGTAAAACACCTTTTTGTGAACAGGTCCACTTTTGCTAAGTACACAGAAGAAGATGAAATTTACAGGAAAATGGTAAACATAAAATTACCAGATGTAGATATTTGGGAGAAGTTAAATGACTTACTATAAAAATGCACAGTCAAAGTGAAAAAGCATAGTAAAAGAACAATAACAATCGATCCAGATGAAAAAGTGTCAGGGTAAAGGGTATTAGTTGAAAGGTAAAAGTAAAAAGAACAGCCAACATGAAGACCAACAGCAAGGCAGAGAATAAACAACAAAATATCAAAAGCATAAAGACAACACAACCAAATAAATAGGGACAACATGCAGTAGTTGAACATATGTCTCTATCTTCTTGCATGAAGATATTTCTTTTTCCTAGATTAATTCCCAAGACAATTTGGGATATTTTGTAAACTAATTTTGTATAATTACTTCAGAATTCGAAGTATTAAGTGTGGATTGCTAGGCATTTGTAGAGTTGTATGGATCTATAATGTGAGGGCTCATTGTACCAATTTTTCAAGTCAATGGACTGGACTGAGTAATAAAGAGATTGCATTATAGGATTCATGTGTTGAGCTACTTGTTAATTTTAGGTATGTTCTATGCTTAGAGAAATTTATTTCAATTTTCACAGTTAGCTCCATATCTCTTCTAGATTAGCAATCACATCATCATTAAAGTAAACTGCAGATAGAACATAAACATAAATCGTAGAAGAAAAGCCAAGACAATAGGACACAAGATGTAGTGCTAGCCACAGACAAACCCCAATGTGGGGAAACCCTTGATCAATCCTTCTTATATGTTCTTCAATAGTTCAGGAGAGAGAGAGAGAGAGAGAGAGAGAGAGAGAGAGTACATTTACAATAGAAGTCAACACTTTGACTTATCTAGATAAGAGCATAGATCATCTCTAAGAAGATGATACATGAGATCAGTTGAAGACATGCTACTTCAATTAATTCTCCAAGGTGACTCCTTCCCCTATCGTTGTGCTGAATTTCATCATCATGTTGCACATCACCACGCTGCACCATGTTGCACCCATCATCACTATGTTGCATCTCATCACGCTTCATTAAGCATGACTGTACCCATCATTGTACTGCATTATGTGCCATTGTTGCACCATTTGCCATCCTGATCTATGTGTTGGTTGCACCTTGCTTGCTTGTTGTCTCTTGTTTGTTTGTTGTCCCTAGCATGCTTGTTGTCCTTAGCAAGATTTTTGTTGCATGCTAGTTGTCCCTTGCATGCTAGATGTAACATTGCATGCTTGGTGTATTTGCTGCTAAGTACCATACAATTGTCCCAATGTTAGTTAGTTGTCCCTTGCATGTTGCTCTCCTTCGGAGACAGATGCTCCGACTATTTCAGTAGTTCTTGATAGTTCCGGCTATTCCCGATAGTTCTAGTAGTTCTGGTTGTTCCCAGTAGTTCCAGCAGTTTCGGTAGTCCCGACAGTTCTGGATTTTCTGGAAATTCTAGCTTTTCCGGCAATTCCGGCTTTTCTGGCAGTTCCGACATTTCTAGCTTTTTCGGCTTGGATTTTATGGAAATTCTGGTAGTTATGGATTTTTTTGGCATTTTTGGCTTTTCTAGCTTTTCCAGTTGTTCTGGCTTGTCTGGCTTTTCTGACTTTTGCGACTTTTCTAGCAGTTCTGTCTTTTCCCATAGGTCTGGCTTTTCTGACAATTCTGGCTTTTCCTACAGTTCCAGCTTTTCCGACTTTTTTGGCAGTTCCAGCTTTTCTAGCATTTTCGGCTTTTTTGGCAGTTCCGACTTTTCCAACGTTCCAACATTTCCATCATTCCCAGCTTTTCTAGCATTTCCGACTTTTCCGACAGTTTTGGCTTTTTCGGCTTTTCCAGCATTTTCGACATTTCCAACTTTTCTGACAATTTTGGCTTTTCCTACAGTTCTGGCTTTTCCAACTTTTCTAACTTTTCTGGCTTTTCCGGTAGTTCCAGTTTTTTTGATAGTTCCATCTTTTCAGGTAGTTCTGGCTTTTCTAGCAGTTCCGACTTTTCTGACAGTTCTGACTTTCTGCCCTCTAGATCAGGGCAACATTATTCCTTAAGATCTCTCATCCTAATAAAACCCAAAGACAAGTAGAAATAGGAAGAGATCCCAAGTGTGTTGAAATGACTTTAAGGCCACCTCTATTTATACTAAAATGTTTAGCACATGTGGGGTTTATTTGGTTGTTGGCCGACCTTGATGAATTGTATTATAACACAAACAAATTCATAACTCCATGAATACTTATCACAATCGGATGATGTTTAGATCAATCCTACACCTCTCGATGAGAGGGATCCAAGAAAAATATCAGCTGCCATAAATAAGATGACCCACATGGAGTTTTTGCCTAGTTTCCAATTTTAACACTACTTCAGTGAAGTATTTTATTTTGTCAAATTGTTAGTGTGTTATGCATTTCACAAACTTACATGTTATCTAAATTGAATGAATTAACTGGAAATTCATTTCAGAATTTGTTTAAGTACACTCTGTCTTGAAAAGCTAAATATTTTAATATTTTCTTTTGATATTTAGATCTGAGAATACTTAATTTCTCTCCCATCCCGGTTGACCTCTTTCACTACCTTCATAATCTGGTTTAAGGAATCCTTAATTGCTCCTTGGATCCGATTGAAAACCACTTCATCATCTAGCCTTAAGATTTGAAATTACTTAGCTACCTTGCCCTGTAAATACTATCTTTAGACCTTGATCTAGTCATGTTGTCTTAACACTTGACCCCATAGGCCAATGCTAGAAGACATCCATCTATCCATCTAAGTAATTAATCCCACCACCAAATCAAAATCAAAACCCAAGTAAAATCATAAATAGCCTAAAATAAATTAACTAAACAAAGTTAAATCATAAAGAGAGAGCCCTCTCTAAGCATTAGGAAGGCCAGATCCTAATCTCCAAAGTAGGTTTGTGGTTACCTTTATCATTTATTTCCTAAAAACTCTAGAGAAATTTTGGAGTGATAACATATTGGCGACCATACTGGGGACCAATCCTCAGTGTAATAAAACTTTAACGAAATCTTAAATCTTACCTTTTTCACATTAAGGTCATTTTAGAGTTGTTAAAGGGTTTCATAAAAAAAATTTAAAAAAAAATGGCTTCGAGGAGAACAAACTATACCAAGGTAAACCCAAATCCAAACCCTGCAACACTAGTTGATGACCCTAACAGAATTTTAAGAAAATAAAAAAATGTAGAAACTCAAGGAAGTAGTAGTGAGTTAGTTAAAACAAATTCACTCCCCAAAGTATTATCAAGTTTATAGGATATTCGGTTTGATCTATCATTTGAGCTTTCTTTGTTTAGAACCAAATCAAAATATTCAATTCATGAAACTGTAATAGACCTTAGTTCTATTCAATTCATTGAGTCAAAAAAGGTGCCTATACATCCAGATTTAGATCAACTTGTTTTGGATACTTTTGATATACTAGAATCTTTAACTTCAACCTTGATAAACCATATAGATGATTCCTACCTTCAACAATCAGATGCCTTAGCTACCCTCACTGTTGTTGCCTCTAAACTTTCTACAGAGTCTTCAAAAACTATAAATACAACTTCATTTACTAACACCTCACCTATAATATCCACCATAGTTCATTCCCATAAACCAGTTATTCCTAAAATTCCTCTTCAACCAAACAACTCAATCTCATCTAGTTCATCCACAACAGTCTCAAGTTCTTCTCCAAGCACCACTGCTTTGCCCCATAGTCAAACCAAAATCTCATCATGGAAGACACATATACACCTTTGGTTTTACCAGCTCAACTACATGGCATGCCCCAGTATTACCAAAGAAAAATATTTTTGTTTGATGTTATTGGTCAATATACTGCCCAACAACATGTGAACAAAATGACTGAATATTTTGAGTTGCATGAGATTGATGAGTCTGGTGTTCAAATGAGCTTATTTGCCAAAACATTGAGAGGGGATGTTAAAAAATGGTTCAAAGATTTACCAGCTAATCATATTGCAAATTTAGTTGCTTTTCATAGATGGTTTATTGATAGATGGGAAAGAAATAAAAGCCCTATGCTAATACTATCTTAATATGATAACATTAGAAGAGCTCCTGATGAATCAGTTCAGTACTGTTGTACTAGGTTCAATAGTATCTACAATGCAATCCCTGCTAATATTAAACCTCCATCGAACCTAGCATAAATCGAATCTTCTGATGGTTTTGACACTGACATGTCCTACCAATTGAGGGAAAGAAACCCTGCAACATTGGAACAAATAAAAAGTAATGATGTTAGTGTAGAAGAAAATTTATTAGCTAAGAAAGCTAAGATGAGAAATGAGAAAAGAGATGTCATTAAAGAGGAAAAGTCCACTTCTAATGGTAAAATGGATAGTTTATCAAAGAGTGTAGAAAGGATAATGGATAGATTAGAAAACATGGAAAGAAAAACTCAATGGGAAAATCAACAACCACCCCCAATAAGAAAGCCCAACATTAGGAAAAATCCTAACACTAGAAAAACCTGTTATACCAGATCAACAAATCAGACCTCATTCCAAGAAAACTATGATGAGGGTTTAGAAAACCATGAAGAATAGGACGATGCCCAGCTAAATTAATTGGGAATTAAAAATGAAGATGTTGTTTTTCTTACTCAGGAAGAAAAAGAATTGTACATGCTACAACAATTAAAATTAGAATTTGGAGAGTCCTTTCACTTCAAACAAGGCTAAATTTCACAAATAGTATCACCTTAGAAGCAAAAGCAATAATGAAATTCCCACTAATAAATCAATCCAAACCCAAACTAAAAAGTTAACAGAAGCTCCTGTGAACGAAGTGCTAAAAATACTCCCTAGAGAAACTCAGGAGACTTCCAACCCTAAAATTGTAGATATAACTTCAGTTGAAACTCAAACTGAAACTGTTAGTCAAACTATCCCAAATAAGAGAATCCAAAACAAAACAATTGGTACACAAACAAGATTCCCAACTATTAATAAAGAAGATAAAACTACACATACCACAATTTCTCGAGAAGATCTCAAACAATCAAGAAAAATTCAATTGTCATTCAACATTAAGACTGAGATAACCAAATTGAAAATATTAGTTCCTTTGACAGAGTTACTGAGAAATGAATCATATAAAGCACAAATCATTCAAACACTTAACATAGGTGAAGGAGAAGATGTTGTAAACCTTAGTGATGATCAACTTAAGTTATTCTTTGGCCTAGAAGTTAATGGCATACATTAGTAATGGGGTATCCGTCCATTCTACATTATCTTGAATGTTCATGATAAAATCTTACATAAGGCTATGCTAGATTCAGAGGCATACCATAACTTAATGCCAAAAGAAATCATGGAAAGATTAAATTTAGATATCACCAGAACATACAAGGACCTCTTTTCCTTTGATTCTAGCCAAGTCAAATACCTTGGCCTGATTAAAGATTTGTGTATGACTCTAGTCCAGTGCCTAGCAAAGAGCATTGTCATGGACATAGTACTTGTTGATATCCCGCCCAAGTATGGAATGTTGTTATCTCACTCATGGGGAGAAAAAATGTAGGGATCTCTACAGTTAGACATGGCATATGCCAACATCTCTGTGTTTGGTCAGCCAAGAAAACTTTACAGAGACACCTTGATGAAATACATGGTGAGTAGCGCAGAAAAACCAGAGAATTTCCCCATATACTCCATGCATTATGATATGGTCTCTTTTATCTTATACAATTCAGACAATGGGAAAAATTGAAACTACAATTGTAGAATAAAAACACAAATCACCTGATAGTGAAAACATATTTCATGAGTCTCTGTGGCATTTCGATTTTGATGGCTCAGTAAATAGATTAGGAGTAGGGGTAGGAGTTTGGATTCACAACATGGAGAATAATCATTTTGAAGGTCATGCCTTTAGATTAAACTTTAAATGCACAAACAACATGGCAGAATATGAAGCCTTAATCTTAGGAATACAAGTTGTTAGAAAATTGGAGCCAAGAGAGTTTCTATCATGGGAGATTCAGAATTGATTATAAAGCAAATTAAAGGAGAATACTCGGTGAATAATCCCAGACTTAGCCAATACATAGAGATTGTCCTAGATTTAATTGAGGACCTTCTTGAGACTAATTTTGCTGCCATTCCTAGCAAACAGAACATGAAAGCTCATAGTCTGGCCACTTTGGCTAGTACCTGCAAATTACCTTTTTAGCCTAACCACAAGTATACTGCAGAAGTAAGACACAGACCTGTCATACCTGAAAATTTGAAATATTGGCATATCTTTTCACAAGATTCTCAAATTTATGATTTCACGAATGCTGAAGGAGAGTTTCAAAACTGTAACATAGACACTGATTGTACAATAGATAATAATATCGATAGTGAGATAGATATAAATTCTTTAGATATGAATAAGCCTACTAATTTCATTAAAGCATAAATAGATAACTTAGAAAAGGTAGAAATAGAATAAAAATGAATGATGATCCTAAAACTTTAAACCTTAAAGATAATTAGTCCCATTAGAAGATTTGTTTGATTCAAATGGTGTAGCGAGGAAACCAAATATGGAACCTTTAAGAGCAAATATAGAAGAATGTAACATAGGAACAGAAGAAAAACCAAAGCATATCAAAATATCAAAAGCGTTACCTCCAGATGAAAAGATTAAATACATAAGTCTATTCAAAGAGTTTCAAGATGTCTATGCCTGGAGTTATGAAGACCTTAAGTCTTACGACACAAGCATTATTCAACATAAGATACCCCTCAGAGAATATGAGAAACCCTTTAAACAAAATCTTAAGAGAACTAATCCAGTTCTTATGCCATTAATTGAAAAGGAAGTAAAAAGGATGTATGATGCACAAATCATAGCACCAATTAGATATCTAGAGTGGGTCTCTAATTTGGTCACTACTAGAAAGAAAACAGGAGAAATCAGACTCTATTTTGATTTCAGAAAATTGAACAAAGTATCATTAAAATATAACTACCCTCTCCCTAAAATGGACCACATTCTCAAAAGGGTAGTAGGCTCATCCAAAATTTCATTTCTTGATGGATTCTCTGGATACAACAAAATCTTAGTCAACCAGAGGATCAAGCAAAGATTGCATTTACCACTCCCCAGGGTACTGTTATGTATTTAAAGATTCCTTTTGGACTAATGAATGTAGGAGAAACATTCCAAAGAGCTAGGGACATAGCTTTTGCAAAGGAAATCCATGAATTTCTAGTTGTTTACCAGGATGACATAACAATGTATTCAAAATCAGATAATGAACATCTAGATCACTTAAGAAGAGTTTTCATTAAATGCAGAAAATTTGGTATTTCCTTAAATCCCAAAAAGACACTCTTTGGTCGAGAAGAAGGTAAACTCTTGGGACACATAATATCAAAAGATGGAATGAGAATAGATCCAGCTAGAATAGAGGCAACCCTGAACATCACTTATCCTAGAAACATCAAAAATTTACAATCATTCTTAGGCAAAATAAATTTCCTTAGGTGATTCATTTCTAACTTAGCATAATTAATTAGAGAACTAAATAACATGTTAAAGAAAGATTCAGCACTTAAGTGTACAGTAGAGGCTAAAGAGTCTTTTGAGGCCATCAAAGGAGCCCTTACTAAAACACAAGTCCTCATAAGTCCTCATTTCCAAAAAGATTTTATAATTTTTTCTTTTGCTTCAAAACATACTATGAAATCTTGTTATAAAAGAATGATCAAGGTTATGAGCAACCTATTGCATTTTTCAACAAATCTTTGAGAGATGCTACACTGAAATACAACATAATGGAAAAAAAAGCACTAACTTTAGTGAAAGTTATTAAAGAGTTCAGAGTATACATCTTATATTCACACATCGTTGCTTATGTTCCAAATTCAGTAGTGAAGGACATTCTGACATAGAATGGGCCTAAAGGAAAGAGAGGCAAATGGATTGCCATTATTTTGTAATATGAGATAGAAATAAAGCCTACGAAACTTATCAAAGGCCAAGATTTAACTAAACTAATGGCTGAATCGAACTGTCGGGCCTTAGATATAAATTTCATTGGTTCCCTAGATGATCAGGAAGAGATGGCGACTCCACATATCAGTGAACCATTTATAGATTCACCTTGGTATGCAGATATCATATTTGTTTTACTACATTTACAAGCTCCTCATGGTTAATCTAGAACTAAAGGTACAATTTTTAAAATCAAATTAATCAAATATTTTATCATAGATAATGCTTTATTTTGGAAAGATAATGGTGGAATTTTGTTAAATTGTTTATTTAAAGATCAAGCTGACAAAGTTATGCAAGAATTCGATGCTAGAGATTGGGGAGGACACCTATATTGGAAAAAAACTGTTGAAAAGGTTTTAAGGGCAGGTTTTTACTGGCCCACCCTTTTTGTAGATGTCCAGAAATATGTGACCTCCTGTCACAAGTGCCAAATATTTGACGGAAAAAGGAAGCTCTTACCTTTACCTCTCAAACCCATATCCACAGAAGTGTCATTTCAACATGGGTTTTAGAATTCATTGGGGGAATTCACCCATCCTCCTCATCCCAACATAAATGGATTTTGACAGCCACTGATTACTTTACTAAATGGATAGAAGCCATCCCTTCTAGAAAAGCCATAGACTCTGTCATTATCTCATTCCTTGAAAACAATATCCTCTCTAGATATGGATGCCCCCAAAAGCTCATTACTGATAATGCAACTGCTTTTGAATCTAAGAGAATGATAGACTTTTGTAACAGATATCACATTACCATTGGCCATTCCACTTCATATTACCTCGAGGTAATGGACTTGCAGAATCCTCAAACAAAACTTGGAACAAAAAGACAACAAGAAGACTTGGAACAAAACGTCGGTCAATGCCTTATGGGAAGAGAGGCGAACTACTAAAAATTCCATTGGTACATCTCCTTACCAGCTAGTATATGGAATGGGTGTTATTTTTCCATCCTCCTTAGGAGTACCAGTGTTGAATATCATTCAATAGTTGCAAGTAGAACCCAATGAAATCCAAAGGATCATAAATCAGACAATACACTTGCAGCAAACTAGAGAAGAAGTCTATGTCAAATCACAAGTGATCCAGGATAAAGTCAAAAATATTTTTGACAAGAAAACTAAAGTTGATGAGAAGAGAAAGGTAGAAATGGAAAATTTCATTTCCTTTGGGATGACCCTTATATCATTTATGGTTACAGAGGTAACAATGCATTTTTCTTGAGACAGTTAGATGGAACAGATCTACCTGGACGACTAGTCAATGGTAGAATGTTGAAGCATTACTTATCCATATATTAACAATAGTTCATTTTACCTTATTCATTGTATATAACATTGCAGAGTTTATATTGGATTGCATGGTAATATTTTTAGGTTGAATCCTGAAGAGAAGGCCCTAAGATTTGAAAGGTGTACCATCATATGTATGAATAAAGAAGATCACAGAGGAGAAGTTACATTCCAGGCACAATCAAAGTTTCAAAGGCTACTGATATTAAAGTTCTTGACATTTCACTAGGAAATGTCATCCCCATGTGGAGCCACTATTAGGGTCCTATAATAATAGGATTCATAATTTTGAATTAGCTACGATTAGTCTTGTAATATTATACATATTTTTTCTTTCTGCAAAATGTTAGGAATGTCCTAAAAGAATAATCAAAGGACAAACATAAAGAAAAAAGAAAGATAAAAAAAAAAAAAGTGAAAAATATGAGCCCCAAAAAAGAAATAAAAATACATCATGAAAGTGTGCAACTTCAAATGCCACTACTTTTTACTTTATTATGTAAAAAAGGTTGTGTGCATCTTATCAAAAATGTCACAATACGTGATGGTCAAATAGCTTAATCTTGACTCATTCATCATTTAAATTTCATGTTGATAGATAGAGAATAAAGATCTAGCCAAACTGTTTAAATTTGGCAGATCAGTAGTTAGGTAGAGAATAATAATGAGTTCATCAGTTTAATCTCAGCCATTGGAAGTTGTAAGGTTACAGTTAGATAGTTTAATTATCAAAAGAAAAAGAAACAATGGGTCAGCAAGCTCAAATGCACCCATTGAAATGAAGAAAAAATGTTAGGGTAAATAAAGGGTAGGTAGAAGAAATGTTGCAAATGCACAAGGTTGCTAAGTCCAAAGCACATTCATCATGCTTAATCCTATGTTTCATGTGCAACAGGAATTGAGAAAAAGAAAGGATATTCACCAAGCTTGTTTACTAATTTCCCCTCATTTCACTACACCCCCACATACTTATTTGCTAATTTCCCCCATTATCCCTCCATTACTTATAACTACCTTTCCCCCTCATTTTGACCTTTACCCCTTTGTTTCACAAATTTCCATAGAAATTACCCTTCAAAAATCATCCACCCTTCCCAAAACCTCTTTCTGTAGTGTGAAACCCATTCCCCATTGCAAATATCACCTTCCCCCCTTATTAATTTCTTTTTTACCTTAAAAACCCACAAAAACCCTTTATCCTAAGTTTTTGTTTACTATACCCCTTCTTTATGTAATTAACGTCCCCCCCTTTATATTTCCTCGATACCCTTTTTAACCCACCAACCCTGGTCCAATTGAAAAACCTGTGCCACATAACCCATGGTCCCACCTTTAGTAGCTCGCTGCTTCTATTAAATCCCGACATTATTCATGGATTAATTACAATTATTTGTAATTAAGCCTTAGTCCTCACCAACCACTTTCCGGACTTCGTCCATGCAACTTAATTGTGAAATATTCCTCCGATATCCCACCCCCAAATCCAACGGTGTACATCCATAACGTACGGATTCATTGTCCAACTATTAACGGTTCGAGAGCATGTGAGATTCACGGTTTTCGCTGAGTGTTGTTTGGCTACATGGCAACACCACGTTATATCTATTTTTCATGAAAAATACCGCCTGCCATCAAAAAGTGGTGTGATGTCACACAAAACCACCTCCCCGCCTAAAGACAAAATAACCACTTTTCATTCAATAATATTCGCGCAAAATGTGACCGTTATTGGCTAAAAGGCCGAGAAAGCCCCAAATTTCTCTTTTCACTCATTTTTTCTACAAACCACTGTAAATCAATTGTGACACCCAGAACCTCTGAGCAACCAATTTAGCCACCAATTTCCACCAGAAGAAGTCACGGACACCAAATTAAAGAAAAAAAATATCCAATTCAAGCCTCAGTACCCTCTGCAGCTACCACAAAACCCCGTCTGCACACGAAATCACCAATTTCCAGGTATTCCTGGAAAAACCATAACGACCCTGTGAATTTGAAAAACGCACAATAATTATTGAATGGTTAATTAATTAAATTAATTAAAAAACCTTCTTGAATTGAAGAGAAGCCTACTTTCCACCCAAAACCCTTTTTCCAAATTGTAATTACCCTCCCACTGTTCCAAAACTTCTAAACCGTACTTCAAAAGACACAGAAAGCATAATTCAATTCATTAAACCTAATTATAGCTTCCCAAACCTCTCTGGATGTAATATACCTACAAACCCCTCACTTGGATATTGACCACCTTGCATTAGCCAATAAAGACTTTCAAATTAAAGATATTGCTTTCCCTACCTACCTATTGAAACTCGACTGCTAGAGTAAAGACAAGTTTTTAAACCAGAATGATGATATTCACCTTTGGGAGTTAAATTTTCCCAAGAACTATTTCCCATAGGTACACCCATTCCCAGAAATCATCCACTTCTTCCAATCTTGTTACATTCCGAATCAAAGAGCCATAGTCACCACTGATCATTAGATTTTGTTCTCCATTACAATAGAATCTATAAATCAAATGCTCCAAATCTAGTCAACTTAAAATGAGACACCACTTTCAATTGAAGGATTGCTTGACCTCTACGCCAAGCTATATATTCCCAAGAAAGCTCAGATTATTTAAACTCTCATCATTAAAGAGTCTCACACTTCAACAGAGAGTCCTCCTTATGCCGCCACCATTTTTTCTAAGAGATGCAAACAAATTATTACCATTCTCTCTTGCATTTTAGGGTACACCACAGATGAACATGTGGATGAGGTTGTCCAGGCTTTCCTTTCAATATTTTTCCCAGGCAATCCTCCTATTATAATGTATAACTATGGTCATTTCATAGCAGAAAGAATTCATGAAAAATTCATCAAACTAGAAAAGGGAGAGTTTTCAAGTAATCCTTAGGTTTGTTTCACATGTTCCTGTACTATCAATCAGACAAGTTTCCAACCAAAATTCAAAAGTTAGACACTATTGACTCAATGGAAATGACTGACACATAAGCAATGGTGGGAAGGAGTAAAGACCCAACAACTTCATAAGAAACACACCATCCTTCTACCTCAAACGCCCAATTTATTGAGAAATGGCTCAGCACTGAGGTCTCTTCATCCGCTAGGCCCGTGGCTAGAGAGAAAAATATTAAAGAAAGGTACAAGGAAATTAAGTTGAGTAATGAGACATTGAAGGCTGATACTTATGCCCAGTACTCCAAGCAAACAACCGCTAATTAAAATAGGTTAATGTCAAGCTTCGACATTAAAACTGGGAAGATGAAAATGACATTCATGCAACCTAAAGTGCGGCAACTAAGATCATCAACAGACTAGAAGAAAAATTATTTTGAAGTTTTGGCCAGGGATGTTCACCCCATTGACCAAATTGAGTTCCATAAGTAGGCAGGTGAGATGATATATTCCACCATGAAAATTAAAGCTATGATTGTGCACAAACTTTAAGGTTCATTGTATAATATCAATGCACAGTAAAAGCTCGAAAAGGCCTCCTCACACGAGAAAAACAACATAATCAAATCACTAGAAGACTTAGTGATTGAGCTTGGACATGATCCCAATAATGTCAAGATTTCCAAGAAATTGATAAATAAGAAAAATGAGGATATTACTGCTCTCAAAAAACAATTCAAAATGCCTCATTTAGAAAATACATAGACCAAGGAGGTCCTTGAAATCCAAACTCATCAGGAGGAAATGATGGACCTTATTTTACAACTTAATTAGCAATTGAAAGAAATGGAGAAGGAGTTGGACAACTTAATACAACTAAAACAGGCTCGCCTTGAGACTGCCACTGCCACTGTCATTCCAACAGTCACTATGCACTTCCAGCTGCAACAACATCTACGTCAGCAACAAGTTCAACAATAGGAGTAGTTCATCCAGGTGATGAGACAAGAAAATTGGTCAAAGAAATGGAATACATGTCCATTAAGACCACAAAGATAAATAAGTTTAAAGGAAAGATAACAAGTTTAGAGAACGAGAATAAGCTTACACATGTTATGCACAAGGAGGAAGTTCAGAAGTCAACTAGGTTGACTTAAAGAATGAGGAGCTTAGAGAAATAACAAACATTGAAGGAGCCACTTGGCGAAGCTAAAGAACAGTTATGGGAAAATATCATTAACGATGTCACTGATATTTGGCCATCTATACAAGTCACCTTTGAGAAAAATGACTTAGTCAAAGAAGCTATAGAAGCAATACAAAGAGTTAAGGCTGAACTTGGAGACATGCCAGAAGAAGCCACCAGAATAATCCATTTCCTTAACTCCAAACATAAATATGAATTGCATGAACTGGACATAGATGACATGACAGGCACCATACTTGAGGTTCAAAAGGTGCTCACCAAGAGGAATTTGATGATAAACCTTGAGGACAAACTCCAAACCATTCAGCTGGCTATAGACAGGTTCATGGTAAAGTTTGGTTTTTTGAGGCAAAAAGGTCTACCAAATCCCTTGGTGATAAATGAAAAATTGATGCCACAGGAAGACTACAACAAGAGAGTCAAAGAGGTGGCAAAGAATCAGGAAAACAACTCTTCTATGAAGGGGATGCCTACTGGAAAGGTTGTCTATCAGACATTTGAGAACCTATTTTACCTCCAACATGAGGTAAAATGCTTTTTGTGAACACGCCCACTTCTGCTAAGTACACAAAAGCAGATGAGATTTATAGGAAAATGGTAATATAAAATTACCAGATGTAGATATTTGTGAGAAGTTAAATGACTTACTGTTGTGTAGGTAAATCCCCTCTGCGGACAAAGGTGATCCCACTAGCCTAACTGAGGCCTAGCAACAATCAAACAACGCTAACACGTAGGTTCCTAATTGCAAAATAAAGGCCAATGATGAGAGCCTACCTCGAATCCAACGCTTATATTTGTAGAAGGGTTGTCGCTTCCATTCTTTCGCTTCGGCTGGTCACAATCCTCACGATCTCCGTGAATAAACACCTGCACATGCAAAGAACAAGACAAATACAAGCATAAAATCCAAGAAATGCAACTATGAATCAGTCATAAAGGATACAACTCAAACATCATAATAAATACACATGAGTGGAACCATAATCATAGTCGTCTATTATTATTTATGAACAAAAGAGAATACAACCAAGTTCTGACGTCAAATCCTCCTTTGGCTGGGTGAATCAGCAACACATGCCTTGCAAAGCTTGTAGGGGATGGAAACAAGCTCATCTCTCCTTGATCACTTGGACATAGATCTCCTCCTTAAAGGTTTAGCCTCATAGGGATACACAAGACCTCTTGCAAGATGAGCTTAGCAATCCTCAGACTTTGGGAGTTTGAAAAGTAGAATTACTAACCAAGAATTACCAAATAGCTTGTCAAATGGGAAGGTACAAGCTTATATAGGGGTAGGAGGAGTAGATAAGATCATCCACTTGATTCATGGGATTTTCCTTATCATTAGGAAGCTTCCATGAGAGGTGGAGAACTACTTCCCTCCTTGGGAGATACGAAGCCCAACTGAACCACTTCAAACTGGAATTAGTTCATGGATAAGGTGGAAGGAACCTTCGAAAGTTTGATGGTTAAAAACTTTACCCAACTGGGTTGGCGCTAGTGTGACTATGAGACAAAGCGCCAGCTGGCGCGCCCTCTTTGGAGGATTTATCCCATTGGAGCGAGCAATACACTGTGGAACAACGCCAATGGAGAAAGGGCTACATTTTTGTTTTGCAGAAGGTGTCTTCAGGGCATATAGAGTACATACTCTAAGGCATACAAAGCAGGTGTTTTCAAGTAATGTCACTTCTCATAGGTCCCGGAATAGGTCCTCCAATGTACGGGAGAAGGGCTAAGAGGGACGGTGACAAAATACTGTGTAACAGATGCCCCATAAAGCATGAAGCCCGATAGAGGGGTGAAGTGCTTCACAAGAACATGGTCGACTGAAAAAACGACCGCCAGAGAACCTGCACGAGATACAACTGATACCTCATATACATGATGTACATGGTATGGGCGCAGCCATTCATAGCAGAGTACATAAAAATCTGGATCCCAGGTATGGATGCAGCCATCTAATGAGGATCAATGAATAGACTTAGGCATGGTTGCAGCCATCCAACGAATGAGTCATGTAGTGATTATAATAATCCACAAAATGTAGCCTGGATCTCATCAAACAAAATCCAGGGTCTTGCACTCCAACTCGACCCGAACAAAGTACAAGTTCAAGCATGCGAATATAGGAGTCGAAGTCGAACATGTGAGAACATCATTTGATTACCAGTCAATAAGGAAAACTGTTAACAGACGCGAGAGGTACCACCAATAATGAAAATGGTCCTCAAGGTACTATAGGTACAATCCACGGCATGTGAATCAATGAGCTGGTGTCGAACACCCGTAGAATCATCCGATCGGAGGCCAATGATGAAAACCTCGCGTAGAATACGAAGAACCTGCCATTGAGGCATGTAGGGTCCAAGGTACCTAATAAGTCAACTTCCTGGATAATGAGTTGAAGTCAACAGGAAATGACTTTGATCGAACGTGGACCATAATGTTTCCCACATCATCGACACGAGACAGAGAAGGATAAAATGTTTTATGTGAAGTATCAGAGGGAGGTTAAGTATTCTACAGAGGTCAACTTGTCTTGAACATATCGGCGGTACGAGAATGGACTTGGCAGTATTTGATATCAAATGATCAAGGGTCATGGTGACAAGGCGATGAGCAGATGAAAGGTCAAACAGGGTAACCCAAACCCATGGAGGCAAGAGTGAAACAAGATGAGATGTCCCCACCCAGAAACGAATGCAGACAAGTGCCATGTTCAAGAGCGACATACTGCCGACGTGACAATGATTACGGTTCCTTTATTCCCCCACCATTTCTGGCGAGTACCCCGGTTATTTTTGGATGGCAAGATTGACGGGGATAGAATATGCTTGAGAGGCGTCATCACGACGGAATCTGATGTCATGAAGTTTTAACGAGTCTGAAAAAGGAAAACTTGGCATCTTTTCACATTTAGAGAGTTTGAAAAGACAGCAAAAAGGAGATTCCAGGGGTGTCCTTTTTCGTGAAGTTGTTTCTCTCGAGCCCGAAAAAGTATAAAATCATGCTCGAAAGAATTGCGCGATCATTACGACCGAGGAGTACTTTTCATAAGTAGTCACTTTGATCTGAAAAAGTAAAAAAGTGATCAAAACCACATCTTTTCGTGACCGTTAACGAACCGGAAATGACAAGGGTCCGACGATCTTTTCATTTTTAAACGGTCGGAAAAGGGTTTAAAGACGACCACTTCTCATATCCATTTAACGAGTCGAGAGGACCAACTTGGCATTCTTTTCACATTTAGAGAGTCAGGAAAGAGCAAAAGACGACTCCAAAGTGACTTTTTGTGTATTTACCAAGTCCGAAAAAGTATAAAATACAACTCGTTTCGCCATGAAAGCTCCATAAATCCCTGTCACTACACAAAAAATCAGCGTAAAACCCATTTTCAACACAAATATCCATGAAAATATTCATAAATGACTTTTTAAGGCTTAATTAGGGTCAAAAAGATATAAAAAGGTGAAAATAGTAAAATAAAAATTACTTTTCACTTTTTACCTTTTTAGAGTGACATTAGGGCTTTTTGGAGTGTGACCTTCAGTTGACGATTGCGACCAATCCAGTGGACGATTTCGAGCATCGTCAGTGCCAAGTAATTGGTCTTGTCCTTAGCTTCGTTTTCATCTGTTTGAAATTTGTTTTTAATTGCATTTTCATTTCCTATGGGGGGAATTTCAAATTTAGGGGTTGCGCCCATTGGCGCGGGTTTCGGGCACGGACCTGCGCCAATGGGGCAAATTTCCCATAGGGTGCATGCCCATGGGCGTGACTGTTTTAGAAACAGTCGCGCCAATGGCCGCGCACATTTTTTGGGTTAATTTTAACAAATCTAGACCCCATTTTTTGCAATTTCAAGCTTCATGAGATTCTAATGCATCATTTTGACTTGTTTTTGCAGGGCTATGCGCAAAAATGGTGATGATATGGAAGGAACGGGAACATGACCAAGTGGACCTATTAGCCCTAGCCGATTAGGATTGCATGGAAGCTCTCAGAACGTGTGGGCTCAAGAAATTCTTCATGCTATCCTATTTGCGAGCTCAGCCAGAGCTTCTACAGTACTTGATTGACTTATGGGACGTAGAGGAACAGGTGTTTCGGATACGAGATCAGGTACTAGAGTTGGATGTATCAGATGTCTACTTCTTGACAGGATTGTCGCGACGAGGGCCGGTGCCTCGGTTGACTAGGAGCAGGCCATCTGGGGAGAAGATGGATGAGGTAAAGGCTCATATTTGCCCGGAGGCAAGATATAGGCAGGGCAGTTCGAAGGTGGACATCTCCACCATTCAGGATCTGACACTGAGAGCCTTACTTTTCACTCTTACATGAGCTGCGGGGGCACAAGCACCCCACGAAGCTATGAAGAACCACCTACTATTAGCGATAGAGTGCCTTAGCCCGACGATCTTCAATTGGGCATCAGCTATGACGACCAATATGAAGAGGCAGCTCACAAGGGCCAAGCGGGGCAAGCTGCAACAAGTTGGGTATGGTTCCATCTTGGTGACGTTCTTCTTGGAACGTGTGCCAAGCTTCCAAGGCCAAGGGGCCTTTGTGGCAGACCCAGCACCTCGAGAGCCGAGGATTGCTCGATGGGCGGCACTGATGCCGAGGGGTGGTGGCAGCCCACAGATGTCCTTCATACCAGAGTTCTTCGTGTGGCTTCGCAGCAAACTGATCATGGTGGAAGACTGGCCGTATGCGGGGACAGACTTCACTGGAGACCCCGACCTTCCCTTACCGGAGGGAGAGGACTGGGACGAGGAGATTGGTACGTCCTCATTTTTTGATTTTATATTTTTATGATTTTTTGTTATTACATGCTTGTCCTAATGACTTTTATATGCACATTTAGATGTCGGCCCAGAGCGTCCATCTGGCTTGTCTTCCATTGCGAGAAGACATCCAGTAGCAGCAGCAACAGGCGTAGATCCTCAGGAGGAGGGCAGTGATAGAGGGGAGCTTATCCAGAACCTCGAGGCTATCACTCGAGGGATCCTAGATTATGCTCGGCTAGCGGATGTCCCGCTAGCTTACCAGAGGCACATAGTAGGGGTGCCAACTCACATCCACCATCTCTTGAGGCTTCTAGTGCGGGCAGTGACGTGCTATCATGAGCACCACCGAGACTAGACATCTAGGCTTTTCTTTTCATGCATATTTTTTGAGAGACATGTTGTCTCCAGATGTATTCAGACAAACATGTATTATTTTTTGATGATGCACGGGGTGCAAACATTCTGGACACACGCATATATATACATATGTTTTATTGTCTTATTGTACTTTATGCTTCTTATATTATGTTGATTCACATGTTATGCAAATGCCTGTCCAACACATAATTAGCTAATGCATCGGTTAACGTATTAAGTCGTCTTGGAATATGTTGATAAGTATAGAAATGAAAATCCCTTTCTAATAGCTTAACACATAAATACAACCTTAAAATCCGATGATCTCTGATGGAATAACGCCTGTTGAGTTGATGGACTACAAGTTGAGAGTCTAGGTTCACAACCAATGTGCGAATGTCGAGGTTAATCACCTCAGCTAATAATTCAATCATAGCACTATATTCAACAACATTGTTCGTTGTACAACCTAGGCAAACCCCTTGAATATCTACTAACTCACCATGAGGATCGTAGATCACCCATGCCGCAGATGACAAGCTACGTGTACTTCGGGAAGCACCATCAGCGAAACCAACGTAAGGTGATCCAAACATATGTTCAAGAAGCAAAACACACAATAAGCGGCAATCACGCTGACATACCAAAATAAAAATTAAAACATGCACACACAACACACTTGCTAAAAGCACACGTATGTACAAAAAGAGAGTGCCTGGACTCATGCATAGTATTTTTTGAGATAAATCCCGTTTCAAGGCCTATCCAAGAGTTTACCTTCATAATCAATAAGCTCATAGGCGCCTTTTTGCAAAACTCTTTTCACAATGTAGGGCCCATGCCACATAGCCTCGAGTTTTCCTTCCCCTAGCTTATCGTTAGCTTGATCATAGAGCAGTACTAGGTCTCCCTCAATGAAAGAGTTGGGGTTAAGAGTATTATTGAAGTGAGTTTTCACTCGCTTCTTCTGAGATTCAATAGCTAACGAGGCTAGACGACGAGTCTCATCCAGCCGTTCTAAGTAAAGAAGACGCTCTTCTACTGGAGTAGTATTAGGGAGCAACTTGACGGTTATCTTTAATGAAGGAATCTCACACTCAATAGGAAGGGTTGCCTCCAGTCCATAAACTAACTGAAAAGGAGTGAAACTGGTGGCGTCCTTTACGGAGGTACGGTAGGCCCACAAAGCAGAGAACAACATCAGATGCCAATTGGACTTATGCATGCCAATAGTTCCTTGAAGCATCCTGACCAAAACCTTGTTCACGGATTCCACTTGACCGTTTGCCTGAGGATAGTACGGGCTCGAACTATCATGCCTAAGGCCCAATTGGGTTGTTAACTTGGTCATCATGTGATTATGAAAATGTTTTCCGTGATCAGTGACGATGGCTTGGGGTAATCCGAACCGCGAAATAAGATGGTTGAACAAAAACGGTGCCGCGGTGTGACCGTCTTCTGACAATGTAGGCATCGCCTCGGCCCATTTCGTGAAATAATCAACAGCAACAATGATGTACCTATGCCCCCCTGGCCGAGCGAGGGTTACAAGTCACATAATCGATGCCCCATTTGGCAAAAGGGCCGACGGTTACAACGGGGTGTAGTGGAGTAGGGGGTGCACGCATCTTCTGTTGGTAAATATGCCATTCATGACACGAACGGACAACAAGAATGCAATCCTTGAAAATGGAGGGCCAGAAATAGTCGGCACAGAGGATTTTCTGTGCGGTGGCATACCCAGACATGTGACCGCCACATGCACCAGAGTGGCAGTCATTCAAAACTCTCTCGGCTTCTTCGAAAGTCAAGCATCGGCGAAGAACAGAATCAACACTGAGACGGTAAAGGGTGTCCCCAACGATGTGATATGGTTGGGCTTGATGTCGGATCCGTCGATGAGCATCCTTAGATGTCTCGGGATGGAAGGAGGACGTCTGCAGGTAGACAATAATATCCCCGTACAAGGGATCGAGGGTGCTAATGAGGAAGAGAGTTTCGTCTGGAATGGAATCCTCTAACTAAGAGGAAGCAACAGTGGATGGCAAAGAACACAACAACTCAACGAAGACAAGTGATTTCTCAGACTTGGCAGAAGTAAATTTCAAGTCAAACTCTTGGAGGACGACTATCCACTTCGAGTATTTGCCCCTCAGCAACTGGCATGACAGTATATAGGTCATAGGGTTGCAAACGGAGATCACTGTCATAGTGCGCAACAAGGTCTAATGACGGAAACGTTGAACAGTGCAAACAGCAGTGAGGGCTAACTTCTCGACATAAGCATATCGAGTTTCCGTATCTAACAAATTGCGGCTAAGATAGTAGATAATGTGTTCAGTGCCATCGTTGTCATCCTGAACCAGAACCATACCGATGGTGGTATCAGCAGTGGCCAAATACAACGTGTAATCGCAATGATAATTCGAAGGCCGCAACAAAGGGGAAGAAACGAGGAGAGTTTTAAGATGTGCAAAAGACTCCTCAGCTATGGCATCCCATCGGAACGGGGTGTCACGCTTGAGTAACCGCGTGAACCCTTTTGCCACTTCGGCATAATTCAGGATAAATCGTCGTAAAAAATTTTCTTTACGCTGCAAACTCTGCAGTTGCCGCAAAGAAGCAGGGGGAGAGAAATTCAAAATGGCTTCGACTTTAAGGGGATCCAAACGGATGCCCTCTCAGGAGACGATGAACCCAAGAAGTCGATCGGATTCTATGCAGAAGACACATTTATGCGGATTAAGTCGGATATTGTAGTGTCGACAACGGAGAAAAATCTCGTGAAGATGTGACGGATGGTCTTGGTGCTTAGCAGAATGAGCGGGAAGGTCATCCAGATAAGGTTGTACGATGTGCCGGATATCATGAAAGGCATAAGACATCGCACATTGAAAAGTGGCACCGACATTCTTGAGATCAAAAGGGAGCTTTTTATAAGCGAAAGTACCCCATGGACAGATAAAGGTCGTCTTGTGTTGATCAGCGGGCGCGATATTAATCTGGTTGTAGCCAGAAAATCCAACCATAAACGAATATATCTCACTCCCAGCACACTCATCAATGAGTTGGTCAATCAAAGGTGTGGGGTAGTTATCTTTCGGGCAGGCTCAGTTAATATCGCGATAATCGACACAGACACGAATAGTACCCTGCTTTTTATCCACAGGGACAATGTTAGAGACCCAATCTGTGAGTGGGATAGGGTAAATGAAACCATCTTTAAGAAGTCTTTCAACTTCCGCTTTGATAGTTGTAGCCTTGCGGGGCTGCACAGGGCGTAAATGCTGACGAACAGGTTTAGCTCCTGGATACGTAGGTATTTCATGCACTACAATGTTTGGATCGATGCTGGGCATCTCTTCATAAGACCATGCAAAGACATCACAGAACTCCCGAAAAAGAGCTATATAGATTTGAATTTCCTCAGGAGTGCAAGTGACTCCTGTATAGATGTTCTCGACAATCCCTGGTTTGACAGAGATGTCGATAGGTTGGGTCTGTGTAATGTTCCCCAAATTCCCTTCAAATGATACTTGATAGACCTGAATAGGCGTCTGAAGAGCTTGTGAAGGGAGACATGGAGAAAACCACTCGAGACAAGCCAACGTTTCCAAAAGGGTAGGGAGAAACGAGGAACGGTGATAAAGATTGAACTACGAGTGTCATGCCCCCAAGCCTACGGTGGTCTTTCAACTGTTCCGGCGAGGTGCAGCACCACCACACACTTTCTTTTTAACATTATTAATGTATGTGGACTATGCCTGATTCACAACCGATAACTTAGTTTGTTTTTCGTAACCAAGTAAAATGCATTAATCCTTTATATCATTGAAGCCCATACTCATTCATTATCACAACAATTATAAAAGACATCAATTGCACGATATAAAGGGGAGGGGAAACTCCCAAACAGTCTGCCCAATAATGTATTATATATCAGTTTTACAACAGTACAATGCTTAAGTGTGCTTGGCAAACTCCAAGCCAACACTTAGCCAAATTTTACAATCAATAGGAAACCTGCCTTTACATAGACAAATGCACACCTTGGCACCAAGAGTGGGTGCCCACACGGGTCACCAAGACAGTCTACACAATCCTGCACATCTGCACGTTCCAACCTTCACTCACGACCCTCTTAACCAACCAAGATCCAAGCGTTACCTCTGCGCACACACCATGCAATGCGCATGAGCTATGCACACCCAAAGCTGTGCACTCTCCACTAGATATGCGAAGGCAAGAGATGATGAACGAGTGATTATTCGAATGCCATTTGAGCGTTCAATGCTCACATACTTATACGCCTTCAACGTGGGTGAGGGGTGGGTGAACACCCCTTGCCCAACCCCCCAAAACGCTTGCACGCAAGCCCCAACGCTCAACATCCGTCGTCGGCTTCTCCATATGTGATTCACTTCTCCACGCCATATAAATCTGCCCAACACTTAGTCGCATAACTATTTTTGCTCGGTCGCACATGTATCCGCCTTTCGCCGCATTGTTCATGGTATCGTTGCACTTCCTCCGCAGCACCGTCGCACATCCGCCCAATGCGCGCCCATCGTGCACGCACGCCCGGTTGCCCGGCACCCGCCCGTCGCACGAATCCTAAGGCGTTACATCCTCCTCCACCTGAATTCGTTTTCGTCCTCAACAACATCCCCGAGCATCAACCCATGATATCGACTCCTCCACATATGGTAACCATCCCTACAACATATGTAGGACTCCATATCCACCATGTCTGATCTAAGTGACCAACTGCCACCAAGATAGTCCATACCAAAGTATGCCATCAATGTCCATGATCATCGACTACCTGCCATAATATCTCCATGCTGCTCTCCACCATGGAAGGCTGATCCCTCCAACATCAAGCTACATGTCCACTACAACAATGTGTCAACTCCATCATGTGCAAAACTGCCCATGATATATCAACAAGTGTTAACAAATCACAACCATGTGTCAACATCTCATCAATCTGTCAAGTTCTCAAAGAGAAAACTTCTCCATCAAGTGTCAAGTGTGTCAAGAGAACACCTCATCATCAAGTCAAGTGCCTCAAGAGAACACCTCTCTCCATCATCAAGTCTCAAGCGTCCCAAGAGAGCACCCCATCATCATGTCAAGTGCCTCAAGAGAACACCTCTCTCCATCATGTGTCCTATGTGTCCAGCTGCCATGATACTCCAACCCAATGTCAACACATCTCTGCTCACTGGCGTCCCTCATGTCCGAACTAGTTGGGTAGCTAATCCAACCATCACGCTCAAATCATGAGAGTGAACATCCTCATGCCACCATCAGTTGTTTCCAAAAACATCTGTCACATCCTGAACTCATCGAGAATAAACCATGCTCAGGTCCATGAAGTAATCTCCATATATCTGCAACATGTCATGATGCTTGATGCCAAGCCATCCCTGCACCATCAAACCTGCTCAACTGCTTTAAGGGACTCACTACCATGAGCAGCTAACAATGAGCCCCATCTTCTTGTTCCTCTAAGAATATGTAGAGGGGTGAGAGCCTGAAGGCTCACCCTCACTAATCAATTAGATCCACCTATCAGGATCTTCAACTTCCAGCATTTGTAGATAAGTGACCTAGTCCTCACCCGGCCTCACATACACTTCATCATCATCCTCATCCTCAATCAGCTCTAGCCTTCTTGTCAAGTCCAAGATACTATCTGAAAGTGATTTGATGACCAATTATTGTTCGATAAACTTTGTCTCTGCCTTGGACAAATGCTTACTCATGTCATCCAACTTCTTCTCATCCCCCATCTGCATCACTGCTAATTTACAATCAGCCCTAGTCACACCAAAGGTAGGCACACCTATGGGTACATCTTCCCTTCCATCGTAAATGTACAGCTTCTTCAAATGTGGTACCACCATCACATCATATTTCTTCATAAACTCCATTCCTAGTACAGCCTCATAGTCATCAATCCTCACTATAGTGAAGTCCACCTTCCTGATCCATTCACCAAGTGTAGTGTCCACTTGTTCATCTACACCAAGTACTTCGTTCGGAGGAGAGTTCACCGTCTTCATATGTGCCTTGATAGGAACATATTTCAGCCCAACCTTCCTTACAGTATCTTCACCCATGAAGTTGTGAGATGCCCCACTATCTACCATAGCGAGTATGTCAGCACCTCCAACTTTCATTCAGACATACTCCAACTTGTTCCTCTCGAGATCCTTCCGAGAGATCACTTCTGTAGCAGCAGCAACACCAAGAATCTGCATCATACCCACATAAGCACCTTCATCTTTCGTATTAGATTGTGCTATGGCATCCATCTTCAGTTTAGAGGGACAATTCTTCACCGTGTGTGGACCAGCACAAATCCAACACTTCAAGACTTTCTTTGCCTTCGAACTATCATCTGATTTTGAAGCTTCCTCTTTCTTCTTATCTTTCGGTTTATCGGACTTCTTCTTCCTATCATCATAAGTCTCATCACAGTGTTCAACCAACATGTCAACTGCAGCAAAGGCTTCTTAAAGTGTACAAATCCTTTGTCTCTTCACCTCATTGCGTGCCCAAGGCTTCAATCCAACAATGAAATTGAATACCTTGTCTTTTTCCGCCATATCAGGTAGCTCAAGGACTGCACTTGCAAACTCCCTTTGATAAGTTTGAAGGTTCCTAGTTTTCTTTATAAACATTATCTTCATCCTAGCTTCCCATGTTTCATCCTGAGGACTAAAATGGACCTGCAAGGCTCCTTTCATTTCATCCTAAGAAGTGATGTCAGTAGCACTGCCATTGGAAATCTGATCAATCCTTCATCTCCACCACATCTTGGCATCTTTTGTGAGGAATTGAGCAGCAACCTTGACCTTAGCCCATCATCGGATAGACCCAAACTTTCCAAGTATTGCTCCATGTCCCACAAGAAGTTACCAAGAGTTTTTGCACTCCTTGTACCATCGAATGAATCTGGTTCCTTGACTTTCACATGAGGCACTCCTCCACCTGAGCCATGCCTCACGGCTTTCTTCAACACCGCTATTTCATCCTTGGCTTTGTCAAGAGATTTCCTCAAGTCCATAATCTCCACTAGACCCTGGTCCCTTGAAGCTTCAACGTCCTTGACCCTTAATTCAAGTTGTGTACACATCAAATCAGCATACTCATGCTGAGTTTGGAGTTCATCGAGTTCATCTTTCACCTTCAAGAATGCCTTTTGTTCTTCCACAACAAGGCCAATCCTTGTTTCAAAGTTTATGTCTAAGTACTCCAACCTTTCCACTAATTTTTGCATTAACCCAAGAGTAGTGTCCATGGGATCACGACTAGACCCTGCATGAGATTCAGCCATTGTCAATAGCCTCTTCCTTCTTTGTAATCTAGTTTCGACCATGCACTGGCTTCACCTGCAACCCAAGTCCTTGATGTCACACTTACAGTGTTTCACCAACCACTTTCCCTGCAAGAACCTGTTATCACAGCCACTTCTTCACAAGTGCACCCACACCTGCCTTCGTCACGAGCTCACCAAGCTCTGATACCAACTATCACTCCCCCAAGCCTATGGTGGTCTTTCAACTGTGCCGGCGAGGTGCGGCACCACCACACACTTTCTTTTTAACAATACTAATGTATGTGGACTACGCCTAATTCACAACCGATAACTTAGTTTGTTTTTCGCAACCAAGTAAAATGCATTAATCCTTTATATCAATGAAGCCCATACTCATTCATTATCACAACAATTATAAAAGACATCAATTGCACGATATAAAGGGGAGGGGCAACTCCCGAACAGTCTGCAGCTACATTATCTGTTATGATTTTCTCTGGGCAGCCAAATCTAGACAAGATATTGGTTTCTAGGAATTGTATGATAATTGAGTCATTCTCTTGTCTACAAGGTATGGCCTCTATCCATTTGGTGAAGTAGTCTGTAGCTGTTAAAATCCATCTATGTTGTCCTGAGGATGAAGGGTGAATTTCCCCAATGAAGTCCAAGCCCCATTGTTGAAATGGGTTTGAGGGGTAAAGGCAACAACTTCTTCTTCCCTTCAAAGATCTGACATTTATGACATGACATTACAAACTTTTTTGAATCAGTAAACAAGGAGGGCGAATAAAATCCAGTCCTCAGGATCTTATCAGCTGTTGATTTCCAATATAAGTTCCCTCCACAATCTCCTGCATGAAATTCTCTAAGGACTTTATCAGCTTCATCTGAAGTTAGGCAGTTAAGCAGGACACCTTCATGATTTTTCCAAAATAAAACATTATCTATGATACAAAATTTTGAAGCTTTCATTTTTAAAAATCTCTTTTTGGTTTTGGATAAACCTGGAGGAGCCTGCAGGTTTAACAATATAAAACATATTTCAGCATACCAAGGTGATTGTAAAAAGGCCTGATTGATCTGTGGAGTCGCCATCTCCTGTTCGTTATCCAGTTCATTGATGTCAAGGGCTTGGAAATTGGTTTCAGTCATTAGTTTAGCTAGCCCTTGTCCTTTTATAAGTTTTGTTGGTTTGATCTCTATATATCATTTTTCATAATGTTGGCTATCCATTTGCCCCTCTTACCTTCAATTCCCTCTTGAGTTAGAATGTCCTTGACCACTGCATTGGGTACATATGCAACTATGTGACAGTACAAGATATAAACTCTAAAATCCTTTATGTCTTTGACAAGGGCATATGCTTGCTTTTCCATGATCTGGTATTTGAGTGGGGCATCCCTAAGGGCTCTACTAAAAAAGGAAATAGGTTTTTCACATCCCAAGTCATCCTTTTGTAATAAGACAACAGCAATTGTATGTTCAGAGGCAAAGGAGAAAATTATGAAGTCTCTATCAAATCTAGGACTTGTAAGAACAGGTGTTTTTGTTAAATCTATCTTAATTTCCTCAAAATCCTGTTTGGTTTCAACTGTCCATTTGACTTTGGCATCTTTCTTGAGCATATTATTCAACAATCTTATTAACCGGCCAAGTTAGGAATAAACCTTCTTAGGAAATTAATATTTCCTAAAAAGGCTTGTAATTCTTTAATGTTTCTTGGATGAGGGACTTGTAGGATAGATTGAATCCTATCAGGGTCAATTCTTATGCCATCTTTTGAAATTATATGACCTAGGAGTTTGCCTTCTTCTAGGCCAAATAGTGATTTCTTTGGGTTTAAAGATATGCCATACTTTCTGCAAATTAAGAACACTTGTCTAAGATGTTTTAAATGTTCTTGGTCTGATTTCGAGAAGGCTATTAGATCATCAAGGTATATGACTAAGAAATCATGGATTTCTTTAGCAAAGGCTATATCCATTGCCCTCTAAAATGTGGCTCCAGCATTCTTGAGTCCAAAAGGCATTTTGATATATTTGAAAGTTCCCCAAGGTGTAGTGAAAGCTGTTTTATCTTGATCATCTGGGTGAACTAGAATTTGGTTGAATCTTGAGAAGCCATCCAGTAGTGAGATCCTTGAAGCTCCCACTACCCTTTGTAAGATGTGATCCATTTTTGGAAAGGGGTAGTGGTCTTTGAGAGAGACTTTGTTTAAATTTCTCAGATCAACACAAAGTCTTATTTTCCTAGTTTTCTTTCTTGTAGGTACAAGGTTAGAAATCCATTCAGAAAATATTATAGGTGCAATGATTCCAGCTTCATACATTCGTTTTAATTCCTTTTCAATTAGGGGAAGAAGGACTGGATTCACTCTCCTCGACTTCTATTTAAAGGGTTTTTGGTTTTCTTTCAGGGGTATTGTGTGCTGGATAACTGTAGTATCATAGGATTTAAGGTCCTCATAACTCCAGGCAAACACATCTTGAAACCCTTTGAACAGTTCAATATATTATGCTTTCTTATCAGGAGGTAAGGTTCTAGAAAGCTTGACCATTTTGGGATTTTCAGTGGTCCCAATATTACACTCCTCAATTTCTGCATTGACGAGTTGCATCTTTGGTTTCTTAGGGATGTCATTTGAATCAAAAATGTCTTCTAACAGAGTAAGACCTGTAGGCAAGAAATTATCCTTTAGCTAAATTACTTCAGTTTCTTCTTCAGTAATTTCATCAAGATCTGCTAGTTTTAGCTTTTGTAAATTGGCAGAGTCAAAGGTTGTAGGATGTAATATCATATCTGTTATTTCAGCTGATATACTTGTCTTAAGTTCATCAATTTGGTGCTGATCATGCCTAGTGCTTGTGTCTATGTTTAAATTTGAGAATTCTTCTTTCATGGTCAAAAAATTATTTATCTGAGTATCATTCTCAAATACTTTCCAATTATCTACATTATCTGGGATAGAAGGCCTATGTTTAATCTCAGCAGTGAATTGGTGGTTAGGCCCAAAAGGAAGTTTACAAGTGCTTGCAAAAGTTTCCAAACTATGAGCATGCAAGTTGTGGCTTCTAGGTATTTTGGTGAGCTGATATTCCAAGAAGTTGTTAAGCAAGTCTGTCACTGCTATCCTATAAGACCTTAACCTGGGATCATTTGTGACAAAAGTTCCCTTTATCTTTTGTATAATTAGATCTGAGTCACCCAACATGGAAACTTTGGTCACACCAAGACTCCTAATCAGTTTGAGACCTAGCAAAAGGACTTCATACTCGGCCATGTTATTTGTACATCTGAAGTTAAGCCTATATGCATGACCTAAAGCATGGTCATTTTGAGTATTGTGTATCCAAACCCCTCCCCCTGCTCCTAGTTTGTTTACTGACCCATCAAATTCCAAATACCACAAGATGTCTTGATCAATGTTTCTTTCAATGGATTTACAAATTTGTTCAGTGGGCTGGTCTAGTTTTGGTGATTCTTGTGATCTATTATCAGACTGTGTTGCGTTGATCATATCAGTGACCTTTTGATCTTGAGCAGTGGACTGTTCATTTATGTGTCTGGTTTCTGTTGTTTTAGGAGCTTGACCTCAGTTTTGGGACACATATCAGCATTGTACAATATGAATTAGTCCATGTTTGAATGAATGGAGTAGATTGGGAAGTTTTGGGACTTCTCATGACTGCTGACCACATATTTCATCAGTGTTTCTCGGTATAATCTCTTTGGCTGGCAAAGACTGAAATTGTGGCATATGACATGTCTAGTTGCAGAGATCCTTGGCGTTTGGCACCCCATGATCTTGATAAAATCATACCATATTTAGGTGGAATGTCAGCCACTACCACATCCATTAAAATTGTTTTAGCTGGATATTGGACTAGGGATACACAAAGGTCTTTGATCAGGCGTAAACATCTCACCTGGCTGGAATCAAATGAAAACAAGCCTTTATAGGGTCTGGTGATGTCTAGATCAAGTTTTTCCAATACTGATTTTTGCATTAGGTTATGAGAGGCCCCTGATTCAAACATGGCATTGTGTAGCACTTTTTCATGAATGTTTAGGCTGACATAAAATGGAGGGATACCTCCATCTACAGATTTTCCATTGACTTCTGAGCCAAAAATCAGCTCTGGCTGATCATCCAGAATATTAACTGCATCCATATTCTTTGGTACTTGCAATGATCTATTAATTTGTTGTCTGAAGACCTCATGTTTGGCTAGTTCAGAAAGAGGAATTGTTATTTTCAGTTTGCCAATTTCTGTTTCAAGATTGAAAGGCTTTTCCATCTAAACTTTTATATTGTGAGCAACAAGTTTTTCCTTCTCTGTTGAATTTTGGGTGACCTTGTCCTGGTCAGGTATACTGTTTTGGGGTATGCTTGAATTATGTCTGTTTTCTAGAGGTCTGCCCAAGATCTCTGTTGGAAGAGATGGTGTAGATGTAGGATTTACTGGAGGTTGTACATCAAATACATCTTCCACTGTGACCTCCCTTTGGAGTTTTTTATCTGAGGACTCTGCTAAGAAAGACTTATCACTAGATTTTTTGGGCATTTTGGTGTGTGTTTGTTTGGTATTCTCAGGTACATCTATGGTTCTACTTCTTAACTTGTATTGTTTGTGTACTTCATAGACTGTTGTGTCATACCCTTCTTTGAAATCAAATGACTCACCATATTTTGTTTGGAATTATTTGTATTCTTGGGCTTGTTGATCATCTTTTGTTAAGAATACTTGTTGTTCACTGTCTAAACCCATTAGATTGATGTGGGGATCTTCCACTTGTTCACTAGTGGTTGAGACCTCTGCATAGTTTTCTTGAAATGGAGGTCTGATATTCTGATCAAGACCAGTCCTCCGAGCATTTGGGTTTTGGTTTTTTCTAAAATTGGGATTCCTAGTAGTGTTTCTTGTTTTCCCTTCCTAAGAGGACTTTCTCTCCATGGTCTCTACTCTATCCCCCAACCTCTCCATACCATTCATGATTGCATCTAGCTTTTGGTCAAAAGTTGAGGGTTCCTCTTTAAATGTTGTTCTTCTCTCATTTTTTGCTCTGGTTCTCTTGGCAATTAGGTTTGCCTCCACACTGACAGTTATATTCTGCATGTCTGCAAGACTTGGAGGTACTCTTTCTCTTAATTGATATGCCATATCTGAATCAAATCCATCAGGGAATTTTATCAAGGCCAGATCAGGTGGAGGCCTTAGGTTCTGAGGAATGGCGTTGTATACATTATTGAACCTAACACAGTAATCTTGAACTGTTTCTTGTGGACCCCTTTTAAAATTATCATACTCTGTTAGTATGTGTAGAGGGTCTTTCTTCTTTTCCCATCTATTTAAGAAGTTTAGGTATAAAGCATCAGGATTGAGTATGGACTATGCAGCCAAGGACCTAAACCAGGTCCTTACATCCCCTGTTAAATTTTGTACAAAAATTTTCATTCTTACATCTTCCTCATCTATTTCATAGTTCTCAGAGTAGTCCTGCATTCTCTTGGTGTGTTGTTGGGCTATATAAGAGCCAGTACCATCAAAGTAAGTGATCTTGCTCTGATAATCTTGGGGCATAGCCCCTGGATTTGCAGGCAGGTGTAAAGGGGCATATCTGTTAGCCATATTTGCAGAGATAAAAGGGACAGCAAGAAGAAGTGGAACAGTTGGAACAACATGGATAATAGGAGTAAGGTCTGTTGGGGATGGAGGAGTGGGGAAGCTACCTTGGGAAGTGGATGAAGAACTAGGATAAGTGGGGGTTATGTGAGGATAAACTGATGCTTTGGAAGGAGTAGGAATATAGCTCTGCTGGACTGGTTCAGCACCTGAATCTGAGAGCTCTCCTAGCTACTCTTGCTTCTTCAAGATCTTGGGAATTAAATTGGGGTTTTCAAAGACAACTGGGGGATTAGGATCAGAGTTTGACCTATTGTAACGAGTTTTATTCTTTGGAGCTAGCTTCTGAGTTTATTTTCTTAATGTTTTATGAGAAGCTTACAGTCACAACTTTTTAGAGGTATTTTTTAGAAGACTTATTTGAAAAAGGAGGAAGCCTGTTTCCTTTCAAGTGGCAATTTGAAATAGTCCCCAGCGGAGTCGCCAATGATGTTATCACATAGGTTGTTCCCTGCTTCCTAAAGGGAATACGACCGAGGTAACCACTAACCAATCTTTTAGTTACAGGTCCTAGCCTACCTGTAACTAGAGAGGGCTCTCCCTTTATGATTTAGCTTTGTTAGTGGGTGATTTTAGGCTAGTTATGGTGTGCTGATTTTGTTTTGAATTTGGTTGGTTGGTGAATTCAAACAGAGCTGAGCTATAAATTACAGAACAACTTGGGCCATTGGGCAATGGAGTTCAGGGCAGTGTGCTGCTGAAGTGTGTTTCTGAAGACAGAGTATTGCTGCAAAGCCAGATAGGCATCTGTGGAACAATTTTTTGAGATTAGGTAATGAAGTTATGGAATTAGTGAGTGAAAGGCAATTGAGAATCTTCCATTATGCTAACAAGGGGAGAAATGAAAGTATTGTTTAAGAGCAGTTAAGAATTCTTAAACAATATTCAGAGTGAGAGAATTAGTTTAGACATGAGCAGTTAAGAATTCATATCCATGGCTAGTCCAGAAGAAAACATATTTAGAAATAGAGATTGAGCATAGGGTGTATTCAAACAAATCCTAAGCTATTCTTTTTCTCTATTTACTATGATCATGAACATATATAAATTATTGCATACACAGAAAGACAAGAACACCATTCAGAATAACTTATTGTTCCAGCAAATGACACAGGAATTCTGCAACATAACACAGTCATTCATTTCCACCTTCAGACAATATAGGAACCATGAACTCCACCAACAATTTGTATTAGCAAAAGGTCTCAGATATACAATACTGCTATTCTGAAAGAGTTTCACTACAACCAACCCTCAATTCGTTTTTTGAGGGGATATATATACAACAATAGGAGACAAAATATCTAGATAGTGAGTTATTGTGCAACAAATTACACCACCAACTCTCTTAAAAAAAGTAAATGCAAGAAATAACTACAGCAATTAATGTTGATATGGCAGCTATCTTTCTGTCAGACAATTTTTGACTTTTTGGATCAGCAAAGTTGGTTGTAGCTGTATCTTTAAATCTGCGTTAATTGAGCCTGTTGTTTGAGTGCTTTGATGAGTCACTGTACGGATGCTTCCTGTGATATCTGCGTGCTTGATTATCTGCTGACTTGTACTGTGATTGAGATCTGAATTTTGACAAAAAGAAATAATATAGTGGCATCACCTGGGCAGTACTTCCAGCATTGCCTGCCACCAATCAGCTGGAGGTAGCTAATGTCTCCTTACTTTTACAAGTGTTTCATCTGCTTCTGTATATCTGTAGAAATTTGGAGGTACTTCAAACAGATGATTCATCTCATGCTCAATAAAAAATAAATTTTCTAATTTGTCATACAGAGACTTCCCAGAGGGAGGCCCTGCTTCTTCTGTGGAGCTGGTGGATGCTGTGATCTGATTTTCAACATAATTGTTGATCCTTGTGATGTATTGATCATATGACAGCATTTGTCCTGTGCCAGTCACTAGGCTAGGCAATCCTTTATCCTGCAATACTATCATCTTTGCCCTGAATTCATTTATTTCTGCTTTCATATCCTAACATTTCCTTTCTAGAGTTTGAGTGAAATTTCTTAAAGTCAACACTTTTTTCTGCTATTTATTTCCAGTGCTGCCAATTCCTCCCTAGTGTGAGTATTGAGGAAATGTATCATTTTATTGGCCCTTTCAGGCATGATTCCTAGTGTTGTTCTGGCCTTTTGTATCTCAACATGAGCTATGCCTATTAGTTCAATTTGCTCATGTATTCCCTGGATTGACCTCCATTGGTCATGGATTTATTGGCCAATTTTGGCCCAGATTATCTTCTTCATTTCTGCCAGAGTTTTGCCTAGAAGCAATTCTTTTTCCAAAGCTTTTACTTTGGTTTCCAAGACCTTTATCTCTCTCTGCTTCTCTGCTACTGTCATTTTGGACTTGTCATAGCTGGCCTCTAGCTTGGCCAGTCTATCTTTCGCTTCATTGATTTCTGTCACTTGAACCTCAAGTTCCTTGACAGCTTTCATCAAATCCTCCATGATCATGCTTGATTCTGCCGCTTTTGTTGTTGCTGTTGTTGCCTCTGTTGCTGATGTGGCCGTGGTACGTGGTAGGATGGCAAGAGGGGCTGCTGCTGCTTGTGTAGGAGGGGCAGGGCCAAGAGTTGTAGAAGCTTGAGGGGGCTGGGAGGTTGACTCCTCTTGCTTGTCCTGCAATGCCTTTTCCAATTCTACTTCCATCTGTAATATTCTCTGATTCATCTTCAGAAGCAGATCCATGGCCTCATCAACTTGCTTCTCTTGTGCAAGTTCTGCTGTTTGAGGGTGAATGATTGGAGGCAATTTTGCCTGCTTTCTCAGTGCAGTAATGTCATCCTCCTTTTTCTTCATAAGGGCTTTAATACCCTTTGGATCTTTAGGATCATGTCCTAGATCAATGATTATGTCTTCCAAAGTTTTTATTCTCTTTTCCTTAGCAGTGGAATACATCTTTTCCAAATCTAGTTGTGTATTTGTATTCTTTAGTGATTCTTTTAACTGATGGGCCAGCATGGCCCTGTCTGCAAGTGTGGCATACACCATTTCCCCCGTCTGTTTGTGCAGTTCTATCTAATCCATGGGGTGTATGTCCTTGGAGAGGACCTCTAGACTTGTTTTGGTGTAGTCTGCAGATGATCTAGGCTTTGGAACTTTAGGCTTAAGATGAGTAAAAATCATCTTATCCTCCTTGATGTCATATGCTGTCATCAATCTTTGCTGCTTGGAGGGTGTTGTTTTTAAGAATTGATCATATAGTTGAACTCTTAAGAGTTCATTTTGAGCCTTGATTTCCATAAATGATCCTTTGACTCCAGCTGGTTGCTTGCCCTGCTGCCTGGAAGAGGATACCTCTGTACTTTGTTGCATGGCCTGTTCCTGCTGAAATGAACTAGTTGCAGTCTGCTGGCTGGATTCTCTTTCTCTGCTTTGGCTTTCTGCTCTTTCTTCACTGATGTGTTCTTCCTCGGTCTAAGGGTCAATTCTTGGCCTTTTGGCCTCCGGTTGCTGTGTTGACCCACTTGGAGGTGTGGCCTCCTCTCTATCTCGTTTTTTGCCTCTCTCTTCATTGAGAGGTGTTTGCAAAACAGGGATTTGGAGTGTTTCAGCTTGTTGTACAGGGGATTTCCCTTGACTTTGGTCTTTTGAATTGCTGGGCTGCACTGCCTCTGTCTCTTGCTGTACATCCATCACTTCTTTGCCTTTTTCTATGGTTGTTGTCGTAGATGCCTGCTGGGTGGTCTGTGCAGCTGCAGTAGTGGATGTGCCTTCTCTGACTTGGACTAGTTACTTGAATATGACCTGCTGACAAGAATCCAAGTCAAGAGTTTTCTCTAAATCTTTCACAGTCTGCTCCATTGTCTCCTCCTGAGTAAATTCCTCTACTACTGTACCAAGCACCCATTCATCTTGGTTGGCAAAGTGTTCAATTTGTGGATATGGACAATGTTTATAGTCTAGGAGCCTATACTTGACTCTTCTAGCACTGATAAAGCCTTCAGGGTCATAAGGGACCCACCAGAAGCCCCTTTTAAGTTTAAGCTGTTTCTCAAATATTTGATCAGCTTCTTGCCAACCATCTTTCTTGTTCATGGTGAAGGGGCCTAGGTGGTCTCTGAATTTGAGATTGGATTTCTTCTTGGCACTATGGAAGTGTGTAAGGTCAGAGTTGATGAGTTGCCTATAGTATTCCAAGACAAACAATCTCATAGGCACATATCTTGGGAGCCTGTAAGGACAGAGCTCACAGCCATAGATCCTGATGACTGTGTGATTTTGGTATAAATACCAATCACCTATTTTCTAATAACTGGACAGTTGTAAGATATTCTGCATATCTTTGGACAATCTGGTAGGAGGAGTCCTTTTCAAGAGGCATGTGACTGGATAGACAAATTGGTCAATGAATTCACAGTAGTAGTAGGGAGAGTTCTAGACTTGATGGAAAACTGAAGACCAGAAGATGACAGACCTCCTCTCACCCTGTGAATCCAGCTTCTTGATGTGGCACTGGAAGCAATTTGTCTGATAGTACATGAAGAGGTGATAGATGTATGATGAATATTTAAATATTTCTTCCCTGTCCAACCTCAGCAGTTGGTCATGTATCTTATTGGCAATAAACTTGGCATAATTGTATTTTATAGCAGGGGACTTCCCAAGGCTATATGCAGATAACAAGACCAACACAGTTTCATCAACATGTTCATTAGTGGAGAACCCCAGCACAGAGGATATCATGTCCACAAGCAGCTTTCCTACCTCATTGAAATTTTCATATGGGAAAGGAGGTGGTCCAGAAGGCTGGCAGTCTGCTCTCATGAAAGTTTTGGCAACTGCAGCAATCTCAATGCTAGAGAGCTTGGAGCCCTCATCCAGCAAATACTTTATGGAAAAAGGGTAGAGCAGCTGGGTTTGCTTGTAATTGAGCATCTCATTGATAGACTCAGGAATTATGTAAAAGAGGATGCTCCCAGATGGAGACTTAACAGCTCTGAGTTTTTGGTCATAATTTTCTGCACAGAGGTGAATGACTTTAGGAAAGACATTAACAGAAGGCAAGAGATAGATAGGAAGATTTTATTCCCATATGCCATACATGTCACTGTTGTCCAAGTGACTGTTCCTCAACTGGCAGAAGGTTTGCAGGTGGTTCCTATCTGCCACAAAATCTGCAATGAGGAAATCACTGTCCACAAGAGGCATAGCTTCAAGTTCCTTACTGGGTGGATTAACAGGAGCAACATCTAGAGAAGATGGAGTGGCCATGTTTGAAATTTACTGGATGTTTCCTTGAGCTTAGGATTAGTGCAAAGGCTGAGGACTGCCCATTGAATTTTGTTTGAAAGTGAGCAGCTCTGAGAGTATGAGGAGACTTTTTTACAGGGTTGATGAACTATAGGGCACTCTGTTGGAAGAAACCAGAGTGTTTTGAGCTAAGTAGCTGGTGTTTTCAAAGGGAATTCTGATAACAGGGATCAGTGTGCAGTTATATGGGCTTTAGCCGGTAGCTCAGCTTCTAAAATTGCTTTTTCATGGTGAATTTCGAGAAGGGAAAATACCTAGGTTTTTCAATGCCGACGGTGTCAAGCTGGAACAATGGTAGGAAAATTAAGTCGACTTTGTGGGTCGCAGTAGCTTGGGTGAGCAAATTCTTGATTTTGGCCGCAAACAACGTCTTCTGCATGCACAACACTCCGAAAATGACAAGTGAAAATGACACAAAACGGTCATTTCCCAACTTTTTATGCAAATTTGGCCCTTTGGCGCCTTTTCGGTGATGACGTCAGCTTAACGTCATCGGTGGGTCCGGGTACGGCAGGGTGACGTGGCGGCTGATGTGGGTGGCCACATGGCGGTGACACGGTGGCAGGGCATGTGGGCAGATGGACGATGTGGAGGTGACGTGGAGCAGCGGTGGCTAACGAGGGTGCTGACATCATGTTGATGTGGGTATGACGTCAGCGGAGGGGGCAGGCGGTAAGTGGTTTCCCTGGAGCACCCTTGGGCGGTAAGTGGTAAGGGGGGGGGGGGGGGGCTCCGAACAACCCGGGTGGTTGACGCGTGGCGGGGGTATGGTGGTGAAACCGCCAATCCCCCGGATGCTAAACCTCCTCCTATTCATAGGTAAGATCGACTCCCCACCATTAGATCTGTGGGGCCGACGATCGAACGACTGGCGGCGTACATGATGTGACAATGGCTTATGGCTGCGGGGACCCGCTGATTAAAATAATCGATTAAATATATTGCACGCGGGGTGGGTTTTAACTTAGGGTAGCTGGTATAATGTATTCGCGCCCGTTTAAAAATGTTTTATTTAAAAAACATTATAACCAATGTATTAGCACAGAAGGGTAATGAAAGGGTTGTGAGGGTGGAGACCATGGTTTTTTTATTTTTTAACCAAATTTTTTTATTTAAAATCCTAGTTCAGGGTAGTGGAGGGTTAATATTAACCCCTGATGGATTAATATTCCCCAAATCATGACTATATAGATATATTGCTAGGGGAAGGTATTTACATAGACTTTTTGGGATTTTCACATAGATTTTTGTAAAATTAAGGAAGGGAATGCTTAGGGAGCTAAATAATACATTCGTTGTTAATATGACATTGTGAGGTGAGTGTGTAGGGGCAAATGCGAAGTTTTAAGAAGAAAAACATAGGAATGGAAGATGAGGGAATTGAGAGTAAAGATTTTTACACAAGAAATGTGGCTTCTTTCCCTTGACTGAACTTCATAGTTTGACTTGGTACTTTGTCATGGAATGAAGTGGAACAGGACACTTGAGTAGATCCCAAGGTCCTTGGGGGATGTTAATAAATGATGCTTGAGGAAAAAAGGGGGAAATTAGACATGCTTCCATTGTTATGTCCTCAAACCTCTGCCATGGTGCCAATATCCTGAATGGAATGAGTTTTGCTCTTGATAAGCCAATTGGTGATGGCCCTTCACTTCTGCAACCTTACACTACTTACCCAACCTAGTAATCCTAACATTTTTTCTTCACTTGAAGTGGGTGCACTTGAATTAGTAGATCCTGATTGTTCTCTTTTTGTTTTGACTGCCCTCCTATCTAAATTTACCCTTATTTCTTCCAAGAACCCAGATTAAGCAGTTGGGCTCATTCATTTCTCTACCTAGCTAGTCATCTGCCAAGCTTGAGCTGTTTGGACAGGAACCATTCTCTATTCTGCAACAAATAATTTAAACATGGATTGGTCCAGATTAGACTGTTGGGCCATCCATCAAGTATGATTAGCATCAGTATTTTTAGACTGTGTTACTGCCATAAGATAGTAGTGGCATTTTGACTCGCCACTTTCCTGGTCTTTAGTTTGGGGTTCATTTTCACTATTCTTTTGACCATTTGATTTTCTTTCCTTTTGATTATTCTTTTAAGGCATACCCTCTTTTCATTTTTTACTTTTCTTTGTAGTACCCAAAATATGGAACCTTTGCAGCCTGCAATGATGAATCATATTTAGCCCTTCCACTGTCAATCATGAAAGATGAAACCTATTGGTATAGGAACCTAACACCACAAATGAAGAATTATGCTTTGGTGGTTCAAACATTGCTCTACAAGGATATGTTGACGTAGATATGGTAGCTGATAGAGATAACAGGAGGAGCACAACAGTGTATGTGTTTACTATAGGTGGAACAGCTATCAGTTGGGTTGCAAAAATGCAAAGTGTTTATGCGCTCTCAGTGATGGAAGCACAGTATGTTGCTACTGCAGAGGCTAGTAAAGAAATGATTTGGTTACAAAGGTTTCTGGATGAATTGGGTAAGAATGAGGAGTTGGGAAGGTTATACAATGACAACCAGAGTGCCATACATCTTGCAAATAACTTTGCATTTCATTCCAAGACAAAACATATACAACTCAAGTATCATTTCATATTGTCAGTGTTGGAAGATGGACAGTTGGAGTTGGAAAAGATACAAACGAACTAGACAGAATCCTACAGATATGTTAACAAAAATTGTAACCAAGGAGAAACTGTGATTTTTCTCAATTTCAATTGGTCTTCAAGTATGATGATGAAGATGAGAAACAGCCAAGTCCAAAGTGGTGTCATTGTCCAGCAAATGAAGTAGCAGTGAAGTTTCTATAATCAATCTCCAAGTGGGAGATTGTTGGGTGTGGAGCCTGGTTTCTTCTTTATACAGAGGTATCCCTGCATTGGACCCCAGTTTGTAATGTGGTAGAAACACCACCCATAATATTTGCGCTGCAAGGGCAGTCCAGGGGGGTGGAAACGATATTTAGGATCCCCCCCCCCGGCAAGGGATTGGGGGCAGCACCCCTGTAGCTAAAAATACATGTAAAATTGCCTTGTAAAATGTTGTAATTTTGTAGTCAATTTGGGTTATTCATTAGGCATAGATCTCACAATAGAAGTTATGTTTAATTTAGGGTTTTTTCCCTAGAAGGTAACTCCTGGCTATATATGAGGGAATTGTACTGTGTCTATGTAGATTTGTATTCTGAGTGAGAAAGAGAGGAAATTGTGTGAGACCGAAGAGGGAATTACAACAAATCTATTCTAGTTTGTATCTCTTCAATTTGCTGGATAATATAAAAGGAAGGACTGGTTGTTTCTCCATGGACGTAGCCCAAACTAGGTGAACCACGTATATCTGCGTCTCTCTTGTTTTATGTGTTTATATTTCTGCAATATATTTTATGTGTTCCATTTCTCCGTAAAATATAATTTTCTAACAACTTGAATGAGACCTTGACTAGACCCCTACTAGCCATGACAGGTATCTCACCAAACATATCACGAATATGTAATCTATAGCTGTAAATAACATATCTCAGCACAGGGGTCTCATACTTAGCTGAGAGTCACTAAGTAGCATTGATGCCTCAACAACTTAACTACCATTTCATTCATTAGGTAATAGATAGTGTCATAAAACACATATAGAACCAAACATAAATAGTGTCATAAAATACATATATAACCATCATAATAGCAGTAGAAATATTAATGAAATCATAGCCATATAAACGACATGTAATACAGTATAATACTCATACAAATATAAGGATAAATAAGCTCATATTGAAGATGAAAAATCCAAACCCGAGATGGGACTTCCACTTTCCACCCGATCGTAGAATGGTTGATCCAAATGTCTCTTCAAGCATTCACCCTATTACACAGTATTTTGTCACACCTCCTGCACTTCCATGTGACATACCCCTAAGTGCCCAAAACATGATCATCATGTAGTGTACTCATTCAAATATGCAACTCAAATCCTCCCTAAAATAATGATTGGAAAATTCCTTGAGCTTCTCGTGAAGGAAAGGGCTCTAAAACCCTAAGTTTAGAATCATTGCTCTTATGATATTGAAAACTACAATGGTATTTAGTTGCACTATACTAGCCCTATGATTCCATCACTATGTTTCTTGAATAACTGTGATGATCCCTAAAAGGAAATTTTCCCAAAGAGGATGAGAATCTTCGTGATCTAGAAGCTTCCAGAGGGATGAGATGGAGGTTGTTAGCCGTGGATGAGGTCGATTTCTCTCAACTTGGCCTTTTGTTATTATCCCTATGAGTTACCTCCTTGAGATGAGGGCCTTCTCTTATCTTTGGAGAGATAATAACTCCCTTTACCTACCTATATATTCATCTTTTCACATTCCCAAATGGTTGGTCTTTGGCTATTTGCACCCTTATTCTGAGATTGTGCCTACATGATACACATTTGGCTTGGAGAAGGAGTGCTTGGAGAGATTGAGCTTGGGCTTGGATGTTCACTCAAGGAGACCTTATTAACATCAAGGGTTGGTTGTATGTTTCCTCCTTTATTCTATTAATATATACAACTACTGGTTCATTTTCCATAAATTTGTATGTTAATGCATTATTTATCTTAATTCTCCTTGACCTGTTAATTAGGTTACTTTCGATTATGTTATTTTTACTTGTATGATTAGTTGTGTCTTTATCTTGTGCACGCAGTTAAGCACTGTGAGAAGTAAGACCAAGCCCGTGGCACAAGCGATTCTTGGTATTCAACAAAGGAGGATAGTGTAGCATTAGAATGAGGTAGGCCATCTTCCTCTTCTTATATTTTGATTGTAACTTAGTTAAGTGTCTAGTATATTTTCACGTAGGTTTCTAGTGCCACTCAGTGGGCTAGAAAGATCGTCTCTCTCCGCAAAGAGGATTTCCTAGACAACAAAATGGCAACTTCGCTAGGGAAGCATTGCAAGATTAATCCTCTCTGCAGACAGAGACAATCCCTCTAGCCCAATGAGTGGGTCTAGCAACCGAAGTTATAATCAACTAGACATCTTCCTAGGTTATAATTCAAAACAAGAACGAAGGAGATGGTCTACCTCGTTTTGATGTTATTCTGATTTCCTTTGTTGAGGACATCAAACCAATTGTGTCACGGATTTGATTTCTGCTTCCCTTAGTGTTTATGTACATGCACAAGTGATCAAGAGAGAGCAAAGCATGCCAAAACCAATAACAAATCCAATAACGACCTACTTAACTAATCAGGAATGTCAAGATAAATAATACATGAACATATATAGTTTTAGAAGATGAACCAGCAGTTGTATATTATTAGGAAATAAAGGGAAGCTTACAACCAAAGCCTTGATGTTGAAAGGCTCTCCTTGAGTGGTAATCCAAGTCCAAGTCAAGAAATTTTCAATAACTCCTTCTCCAAGTCTAATGAATAACCTCTAGGCATAAGCTTAGGATAAGGGTGCAAATAGACACAGACCAATCATTTGGGAATGGGAGAGGATGAATTTATAGGCTGGGAGAGGGCATTAGGACTTCTCTAAAGAAAGGATTAGGCCTCAGCCCAAGGAGGTAGTTCAAAGGTATAAGGCCAAGAGGCCAAGATGAGAGGATTCAACCTCATCTATGTGAAACAACCTCCATCTCACCGCTCTAGAAGCTTCTAGATCACAAAGCTTCTCATCCTCTTTGGGAAAATTACATTTTTGGATTCATCGTGGGTATGCAAGGGGACAGAGCGATGACATCGCTGGTCAAGTATAGTGCAACAGGAGACCAACATTGTTTTAAGCCTCATAAGAGCGATGATGCTCATTTTAGGCTTTTAAGAGTTATTTATTCAGGGAAAGCTCAAGGCATTTTCCAAACAAAGTATTAGGAGGGATCTAAGCTGCATACATGGATGATTATATTATATAATGGTCATGTTTGAGGCACTTCGAGGTATGTGACAGGGAAGTGCACGAGGCGTGAAAAACTACTGTGTAATAGGAAACTATAACCCTTTCCATTGATTCCTTCAAACAAATGTTTTGACTAGTTAGACCAACCATTGATTTCTCGGCTTGGTTGTATCATTTCGGGTTTATACCATAACTTATTACTATATTAGAGTGCCATGTCTGGATTGTTTCTTGGAATTTTTTTGTTTTTTCCATATTCCTCACCCAATGTGGGTTTATGCTTAGCTGTCATGATGGCATCATTGTTTTTACCTTTACAACCACGATGAACAAAATTTTATTCAGTATTTGATCTTGTTGAAATCATCACTACTTTTTCTATACAAAGCAGTGATGATGACCTCGACCATCGCAGGTTTGGATATGAAAATAGCAATGATAATCCAATCATCACGGGTTTTGGAATCTAAAGTAGGATTGATCCTTCAATGAGAGAATTTTTAAGGTTTCTTCCTTAGAATCGAGTGTGTCTCGGCCCCTAAGGTATTTCCAATCCTATATGCTTGGATTTGTCAGTTATTTGATTGATTGTCTTGACTAGTTTGCAAGATTTGTCACATTGGCTTCGAAGTGAAATCTGACTGAGTTCTAGGGTTTCTAATCATTGGTTATTTTTTGATACTTGTTGGTGTCATTGCGATGATGGTTTTTTCAATTGATTGAGTGTTGTTTTCTATAGAAATCATTGAAAAATATTTCTGCACTTGTTTTATCTTGTATTTCGAAATTTACTTTTCGTGAAAATCATTCAATTATTGCATTGAAAAGTTATTTTTTGAGATTCATCATTGAAAATAGGTCACCTTTTTCAGTGATTGAAAGATAAAAATTGTATTAGGTGCATCAAATCATTCAAAAGAAAAAGAAAATCATAATTCAAATAAATGCATCTTAGTAAAGTCAAAATCAGTTTGGTTTCAAAAAGTTTCATTTAGTATAGTCAAAAGTGATTTTTTTTTACTTTTGGCATTGCATTTGGAAGGAGAAAGTGAAAGTTAGTGGAAGGCATTTTGCATGATGCATTTTTCTTGTTGCATCATTGTTTGAAATCTCTCCCCTCCATTAGTTTAACTTTCTTTGAAACAAAAAGTTTTCCTTTTCTCATATAGTTTCATCTTAGGTGTGCAGGTGACGTTGTTTTGAGCCTTAAAATTGAAACTAATCCAAGAAAAACTTAAAATTTTCCTCAATTAACCTAAGGAGTATTTGGAGCTTAACGCAAATATCTAGAATTATAGACTAGAGATGTATTCTAATGTATTTAAACATAGCAGTTGTAGTTAATTGTCTGCAGTGTATCCTAGGGGTGAAATCTCGTCGCATTATGGAAGTATATAGAAGGTTCCCCAATATTTTTAGGAATATTGGAGGAACTTCAGTATGATAGGTATATAGCAATGCTCTCATCAAACGGCTCTGCATTAGACAACACTAACACAGAATTTTGCTCTCCATACCATCAAGTATATACTGGGAGACCCCATTAGGTTAATATCCTTTAGCCATAGGAAACTAAGCCAATTGCCTTGTAAAAGTGATACACTGAATGAAAATTTCGGTGAGATTGGCCACCGTACGTTAAGTCCTTCATTTCGGCTAGTTTATATAAAAATTCACAGATACATCGTGAACACTTTTGCCTAGATTATCCGTTTCTGATTTATTTTTTATAAAGTTCTAAAATCAATTAATTAACTGTGGAAAAACATACTTCCTGTGGAAATAATCCTTAGTAGATCTTAGGTTGGTACCAATGAAAAAATTTCCTGAGTCTACTAGTCAAGGAAACCCATATGATAGGAATCCTAGTCCTTTTCCTTCTTTTGGAAATACTGGTGCTCCTTATATGGCAATGTTGGCCCTTCCTAGATTGATCATTGGTTTTTCAGTTTGGTTATTTTTGACCTCAGTGATTCTGAGTGTCCAAACTAATTTTCAATCAAGTTCTGATCCACCTAAACAACATCAAACTCATTCGAATATTAAAGTTGACCGTTTGGCTTATTCACCTATTTCTTCACCCTGTTCTTAGTCTTTGCCTAGTGAAAGTCTGGATTCTAGTAACCACGAAGCTAAGAAGAAGAATAAGAGGACAATGAAGAAGAAGCAAAATATGCAAGGGGGAAACCAAGAAACCATTACTACCTTTGCAAATACTGAAGAAAAATCTTCCAACCAACACCAAAAGGTAAATTTCCCTTGTATGTTATGTAAGGGTAACCACCTTCTTCAAAATTGTCCTCATATTCCCAAGGTCTTAGAAGTATTGTCCATGGGTTCACATCGGCCTTTGTCATCAGCCTCTGGCAATCATGATGATGACAAACTTTCAACTAGTGACAGTAAAGCCTATGGGAAAATGGGAAAATTCAAATTTCCCTATAGGTTGTGTGAAGGTAATCATCCCATTCACCTTTGTCCTCTTATGGATGAAGCTTCCAAAGAGTTGGCAAACCTTACAACTTTTCAACCTTGTCTTCCATCTGGGTATCGGAAGCTTTCCCTCGATCCTTTGCTAGTTGATCAAGTGATTGATCAAAATCCATCTTTGGTCAACCCCACTCTCTCTAAAAGTGATTCTCATGTGTCCATTCGCGATCAAGCATTGGTTGATAAAATGGTAGGCTTAGCTCTGTCTTCAATTATCTGTACTTTTCTGGTAGTGAATGAACCTCATACTACTCAAGTTTTGCTACTTTCTTCAGTTTCGAATGAACTGGAGTGAAATCCTCATGTTCCCAAGGTGCATGATAGCATTGCTCTTATTCCCATAGAGCAAGAGGGCATCTCTCTTATTCCTATGACACCATCTCCGAGTAGTTTAGTCACTTTTTTTCCTTGGAGTCGACTAGTAGGATATCACCTTCTGCCTTATGTGTCTTTCCATATTATAGTATAGTCTTACTATATGGTCATACCTAGTACAACCATAGATGAGGGCACATATGTTAGCATTATGTCCTCAACTGCTTGGAAAGCTTTAGGTTCTCCTCAGCTTGTCCCTGTCACCCTAAATTTGTAAGAACGAAGGAGATGGTCTACCTCGTTCTGATGTTATTCTGATTTCCTTTGTTGAGGACCTCAAACCAATTGTGTCACGGATTTGATTTCTACTTCCCTCAGTGTTTATGTACATGCACAAGTGATCAAGAGACAACAAAGCATGCAAAAACCAATAACAAATCCAATAACAACTTACTTAACTAATCAGGAATGTCAAGATAAATAATACATGAACATATATATTTTTGGAAGATGAACCAGCAGTTGTATATTATTAGGAAATAAAGGGAATCTTACAACCAAAGCCTTGATGTTGAAAGGCTCTCCTTGAGTGGTAATCCAAGTCCAAGCCAAGAACTTTTCAAGAACTCCTTCTCCAAGTCTAATGAATAACCTCTAGGCATAAGCTTAGGATAACGGTGCAAATAGACACAGACCAATCATTTGGGAATGGGAGAGGATGAATTTATAGGCTGGGAGAGGGCATTAGGACCTCTCTAAAGAAAGGATTAGGCCCTTATCCCAAGGAGGTAGTTCATAGGTATAAGGCCAAGAGGCCAAGATGAGAGGATTCAACCTCATCTATGTGAAACAACCTCCATCTCACCGCTCTAGAAGCTTCTAGATCACAAAGATTCTCATCCTCTTTGGGAAAATTACATTTTTGGATTCATAGGGGGTATGCAAGGGGATAGAGCGATGACATCGCTGTTCAAGTATAGTGCAACAGGAGACCATCAATGTTTTAAGCCTCATAAGAGCGATGATGCTCATTTTAGGCTTTTAAGAGTTATTTCTTCAGGGAAAGCTCAATGCATTTTCCAAACAAAGTATTAGGAGGGATCTAAGTTGCATACATGGATGATTATATTATATAATGGTCATGTTTGAGGCACTTCGAGGTATGTGACAGGGAAGTGCACGAGGCGTGAAAAACTACTGTATAATAGGAAACTATAACCCTTTCCATTGATTCCTTCAAACAAATCCTTTGACTAGTTAGACCAACCATTGATTTCTCGGATTGGTTGTATCATTTTGGGTTTATACCATAACTTATTACTATATTAGAGTGCCATGTCTGGATTGTTTCTTGGATTTTTTTATTTTTTTTTCCATATTCCTCACCCAATGTGGGTTTATGCTTAGTTGTCATGATGGCATAATTGTTTTTACCTTTACAGCCACGATGAACAAAATTTTATTCAGTATTTGATCTTGTTGAAATCATCACTACTTTTTCTATACAATGTAGTGATGATGACCTCGACCATTGCAGGTCTGGATATGAAAATAGCAATGATAATCCAATCATCACGGGTTTTGGAATCTAAAGTAGGTTTGATCCTTCAATGAGAGAATTTTTAAGGTTTCTTCCTTAGAATCGAGTGTGTCTTGGCCCCTAAGGTATTTTCAATCCTATATGCTTGGATTTGTCAGTTATTTGATTGATTGCCTTCACTAATTTACAAAATTTGCCATATTGGCTTTGAAGTGAAATCTGACTGAGTTCTAGGGTTTCTAGTCATTGGTTATTTCTTGATACTTGTTGGTGTAATTGGGACGATGGTTTTGTCAATTGATTGAGTGTTGTTTTCTATAGAAATCATTGAAAAATATTTCTGCACTCATTTTAGCTTGTATTTCAAAATTTACTTTTCGTGAAAATCATTCAATTATTGCATTGAAAAGTTATTTTTTGAGATTCATCATTGAAAATAGATCACCTTTTTCAGTGATTGAAAGATAAAAATTGTATTAGGTGCATCAAATCATTCAAAAGAAAAAGAAAATCATAAATCATATAAATGCATCTTAGTAAAGTCAAAATCAGTTTGGTTTCAAAAAGTTTCATTTAGTATAGTGAAAAGTGATTTTTTTTTTACGTTTGGCATTGCATTTGGAAGGCGAAAGTGAAAGTTAGTGGAAGGAATTTTGCATGATGCATTTTTCTTGTTGCATCATTGTTTCTCCCCTCCATTAGTTTAACTTTCTTTGAAACAAAAAGTTTTCTTTTTCTCATATAGTTTCATCTTAGGTGTGCAGGTGACATTATTTTGAGCCTTAAAATTGAAACTTAATCCAAGAAAAACTTAAAATTTGCCTCAATTAACCTAAGGAGTATTTGGAGCTTAACACAAATATCTAGAAGTATAGGCTAGAGATGTATTCTAATGTATTTAAACATAGCAGTTGTAGTTAATTGTCTGCAGTGTATCCTGGGGATGAAATCTCGTCTCATTATGGAAGTATATATAAGGTTCCCCAATATTTTTAGGAATATTGGAGGAACTTCACTATGATAGGTATATAGCAATGCTCTCATCAAATGGCTCTGCATTAGACAACACTAACACAGAATTGTGCTCTCCATACCATCAAGTATATACTAGGAGACCCCATTAGATTAATATCCTTTAGCTATAGGAAAATGAGGCAATCGCCTTGTAAAAGTGATACGTTGAACGGAACATTCGGTGAGATTGGCCACCGTATGTTAAGTCCTTCATTTCGTCTAAGGTTTACATAACAATTCACAGATACATTGTGAACACTTTGCCTAGATTACCCATTTCTGATTTATTTTTTATAACGTTCTAAAATCAATTAATTAACTGTGGAAAAACATACTTCCTGTGGAAATAATCCTTAATAGATCTTAGGTTGGTACCAATGAAAAAATTGACTGAGTCTACTAGTCAAGGAAGCCCATATGATGGGAATCCTAGTCCTTTTCCTTCTTTTGGAAATACTGGTGCTCCTTATATGGCAATGTTGGCCCTTCCTGGATTGACCATTGGTTTTTTAGTTTGGTTATTTTCGACCTCAGTGATTCTGAGTGTCCAAACTAATTTTCAATCAAGTTGTGATCCACCTGAACAACATCAAACTCATGTCAATATTAAATTTGACCTTTGGCTTATTCACCTATTTCTTCACCCTGTTCTTAGTCTTTGCCTGGTGAAAGTCTGGATTCTAGTAACCAAGAAGCTAAGAAGAAGAATAAGAGGACAATGAAGAAGAAGCAAAATATGCAAGGGGGAAACCAAGCAACCATTACTACCTATGAAAATATTGAAGAAAAATCTTCCAACCAACACTAGAAAGTAAATTTCCCTTGTATGTTATGTAAGGGTAACCACCTTCTTCGAAATTGTCCTCATATTCCCAAGGTCTTAGAAGTGTTTTCCATGGGTTCACATCGACCTTTGTCATCAGCCTCTGGCAATCATGATGATGACAAAATTTCAACTAGTGACAGTAAAGCCTATGGGAAAATGGGAAAAGTCAAATTTCCCTATAAGTTGTGTGAAGGTAATCATCCCATTCACCTTTGTCCTCTTATGGATGAAGCTTCCAAAGAGTTGGAAAACCTTACAACTTTTCAACCTTGTCTGCCATCTGGGTATCGGAATCTTTCCCCCGATCCTTTGCTAGTTGATCAAGTGATTGATCAAAATCCATCTTTGGTCAACCCCACTCTCTCTAAAAGTGATTCTCATGTGTCCATTCTTGATCAAGCATTGGTTGATAAAATGGTAGGCTTAGCTCTGTCTTCAATTAACTGTACTTTTCTGATTGTGAGTGAACCTCATACTACTCAATTTTTTCTACTTTCTTCAGTTTCGAATGAACTAGAGCGAAATCCTCATGTTCCCAAGGTGCATGAGAGCATTGCTCTATTTCCCATAGAGCAAGAGGGCATCTCTCTTATTCCTATGACACCCTCTCCGAGTATTTTAGTCACTTATTTTCCTCAGAGTCGACTAGTAGGATATCACCTTCTGCCTTATGTGTCTTTCCATATTATAGTATAGTCTTGCTATATGGTCATACCTAGTACAACCATAGATGAGGGCACATCTGTTAGCATTATGTCCTCCACTGCTTGGAAAGATTTAGGTTCTCCTCAGCTTTTCCCTGTCACCCAAAATTTGTTAGCTTTTAATAGAGGAACCAGTAAACCATTAGGGATCCTTCCTAAGTTACCTATTACTTTGGGAAGCAAGATCGTCTATATAGACGTGATGGTTGTCCAAGGCCTATTGTATTTTGATCTACTCCTTACTCGTGACTATGTTTACGTCATGAGAGCTCCCTTCTCTTCCCTCTTTCGATTGTTGTGTTTCCTGCATGACAGAAGCATTTTGATCATTGATAAACTTACATTCGATGGTCCTAAATCAGCTCCCACTCAACCATCATCCCTAAATGGTTCTTATGTTCAAGAGGTATCACCCCTGCCATAGGTTAATTATATGTCCATCGGTTCCATGCCTGCATCTACTGATGATCTAGTAGGTGATGTAGTAAATCATGTATTGGGGGCATTGGAGCCCAATTTTTCATTTGGATCCCTGGACATGTATCCCTTCCAGAGTGTTGTTCTCCCATCAAATGAGAACCTCTTGGAGGCCATGGCCTCTTTTGGTCTGTGATCAAATATCTAGAGAAGAGTTCCTTGTCTTGTGTCAAGCTCCTTAAAAAAATGAAACAAGGAACATGAGGTTAGTTATTTTACTATGTCAACCTTGTTAAAAAATGAAATAGGTATCCATCAGGATAGTTCTTTTATTATGTCAACCTCATTAAAAAATGAAATAGGTCTTCATGAGCATGGTTCTTTTCTTGTGTCAAGCTAGTTAAAAAAGTAAATAAATCCCCTTCCAATTTGGGTCTTCGATTAGATCTCATAAAATCCCATTCGAGTCTTTCACTTGATCTCATAAGTGAACCTTCATTCCATCCACTTAGGTGAATGAAATGAAGCTTGGGGGGCATGCACCTAAAATTATGTCATTATGTTGGGGGCATGCAAACTTATCTCAAGCATAGTTTGTTTTTGTTTCAAGCTTGTGTAAAAATGAAACCAAATCCAAGAATAGTTTTTTCTCACATTTCAAGCTTGTGAAAAAATGAAAGCATATTCAAGTATACTCAAGCATAGTTTCCCATGTTTCAAGCTTCTGTAAAAATGAAACCATTCCCAATTATCATCTCGTGATTGCTACTTTTGTCAGCCAATTTTTGCTAGATGAGCCTTTGTTTTTTCATTCCAATGTCACCATCTCTTTCGCTGGTCATATGCTTTCACTTGGTTGTTTTACCCTTTCCTGGGAACCTCTGCGATGAGTGGTCTTATTAGCCAACATCTTGACTTTTACATGTTTTGAGCAGTTCCATCATCACCGAAACTAGTTTCTATCCTTTTATACTGTTATGGTCCTATAATAATAAGATTCATAATTTTGAATTGGCTATGGTTAGTCTTGTAATATTGTACATACTTTTTCTTTCTGCAATTTTTTTTCCATATTAAAAATTAAAAAATGTAAAGAAGGTATGTCCTAAAAGAATAATCAAAGGAAAAAAAGAAAGATAAAAAAAAAAGTGAAAAATTTGAACCCCAAAAAAGAAATAAAAATAGATAATGAAAGTGTGGAAATTCAAATGCCACTACATTTTACTTGACTGTGCAAAATAAGGTTGTGTGCAGCTTGTCAAAAATTCCACAATCCATGATGGTCAAATAGCTTAATCTTGACTCATTAATGCTTTAAATTTCATGTTGATAGATAGAGAATAAAGATCTAGCCAAGTTGTTTAAACTTGGCAGATCAGTGGTTAGGTAGAGAATAATAATGATCTCATCAGTTTAATCTAAGCCATTGGAAGTTATAAGGTTACAATTATATAGTTTTATTATCAAAATAAAAATAAATAAAGGGTCAACAAGCTCAAATGCACCCATTGAAAAGAAGAAAAAATGTTAGGGTAAATAAAGGGTAGGTAGAAGAAATGTTGCAAATTCACAAGGTTGGTAAGTCAAAAGCACATTCATTATGCTTAATCCTATGTTTCATGTGCAACAAGAATTGAGAAAAATAAAGGATATTCACCAAGCTTGTTTACTAATTTCCCCTCATTTCACTACACCCCCACATACTTATTTGTTAACTTCCCCCATTATCCCTTCATTACTTATAAATACCTTTCCCCATCATTTTGACCTTTACCCCTTGGTTTCACACATTTCCCTATAAATTACCCTTCAAAAAATATCATCCCTTCCCAAACCCCTTTCCCTAGTGTGAAACACATTTCCCATTACAAATAGCACCTTCCTCCTTATTAATTTCCCTTTTCCCCTTAAAAATGCACAAAAACCCTTTATCTAAATTTTTATTTACTATACCCCCAGATTATGTAATTAACGTCCCCCCTTTATATTTCCCCGATATCCTTTTTAACCCACCAACCCTGGGTGCAATTAAAAGACCTTTGCCACATAACCCTTGGTCCCACCTTTAGTAGCCCACTTCATATTAAATCTTGACATTATTCGTTAATTAATTACAATTCTTTGTAATTAAACCTTGGGCCCCTTCAACCACTTTCCCAACTTCATCCATGCAACTCAATTGTGCGATATCCCTCTAATCTCCCACCCCCAGATCCAACGGTGTACAACCATATTGCGTGGATTCATTGTCCGATTATTAACAGCTAGAGAGCACGTGAGATTCATGGTTTTGGCCTAACACTATTTGGATATGTGGCAGTAACACGTTATATCGTGTTCTCATGAAAAATACCACCAGCCATCCAAAAGTGGTGTGATGTCACACAAATGACCTCCCCACCTAAAGGAAAAATTATGCATTGTTCATTCAATAATATTGCACCAAAATGTGACTATTGTCGGTTAAAAGGGTGAAAAAGCTCCAAATTGCTCTTTTTTCTTGTTTTTCTGCAAACCATTATAAATCAGTTGCGACACCCAGAACCTCTAAGAGACCAATTTAGCCACCAATTGCCACCAAAAGACGTTGTTGACAACAAATTGAGGCAGCAAATATCCAATTCAAGCCTCCATACCCTCTGCAGCTACCACAAAACCCCATCTGCACACCAAATCGCCAATTTCCAGGTATTCTTGGAAAAACTAGAACGACCATGAGAATTTGAAAAACACACAGTAATTTTTGAATGGTTAATTAATTAAATTTATTAAAAAACCTTCCTGGATTGAAGAGAAGCCTATTGTCCATCCAAAAGGCTTTTTCACAAATTGTAATTACCCTCCCACTATTCCAGAACTTCTAAACCTTACTTCCAAAGCAACAAAAATCATAATTCAATTCATTAAACCCAATTATGGCTTCCCAAAGCTCTTTGGATGTAAAACCCCTGCAAAACCCTCACCTGGATATTGACCACCTTTCGTTAGCCGATAGAGAATTTCAAATTAAATATACTGCTTTCCCTGCCTACCCACCGAAACTCCATTGCTGGAGTAAAGACAAGTTTTTAAACCAGAATGATGACATTCACCTTTGGGAGTCAAATTTTCCTAGGTATTGTTTCCCATAGGTACACCCATTCCTAGAAAGTATCCATTTCTACCAAGCTTGCTACATTCCCAGTCAAATAGCCATAGTAACCCCTGATCAACAAGTTTTGTTCACCATTACAGCAGAATATATAAATCAGATGCTTCAAATCCAGTCAAGTCAAAATGAGACCCCACTTTCAATTGAAGGATTGCTTGACCTCTACACCAAGCTAGATATTCCCAATAAATCTCATACTATTCAAACTTTTATCATTAAATAGTCTCACACTCCAATAGATAGTCCTCCATATGATGCCACCATTTTTTCTCATGGAGTCAAACAAATTATTACCATGTTGTCTTGCATTTTAGGGTACACCACAGATGAACATGTGGATGAGGTTATCTTGGATTCCATTTCTATCTTTTTCCTAGAAAATCCTCCTTCTATAATGTATAACCATGCTTAGTTCATAGCAGAAAGAATGCATGAACAATTCATCAAAGTACCAAATGAGAGAGTTTTCAAGTACTCTTCAATTTTGTTTCACATGTTCCTATACTATCAGTCAATCAAGTTTCCAATAAAAATTATAAGTTAGACGCCATTTACTCAGTGGAAATCCCTGACACAGAAGCAATGGTGGGAAGGAGTAAAGGCCTAGCAGCTTCAGAAGAAACAAACCAGCCTTATACCTCAAACACCCAACTTATTAAGAAACAGCTCAGCTTTGAGGTCTCTTCATCCAACAGGCCTCTAGATAGAGAAAAAAATATTAAAGAACAGTACAAGGAAATTAATTTGAGGAAAGAGACATTGAAGTCTCGTACTTATGCCCATTACTTCAAGCAAACACCTGCCAATAAAAATAGGTTAATGTCAGCCTTCGACATTAAGACTAGGAAGATGCAAATGGCATTCATGCAACCTACAGTCCAGCGACCAAGATCATCAACAGACTACAAGAAAACATATTTTGAAGTTTTGGCTAGGGATATTCACCCCATTGACCAAATTGAGTTCCATAAGCAGGCAGGTGAGATGATCTATTCCACCATGACAAATAAAGCTATGAATGTGCACAAACTTCAAGGTTCAATGGATAATATTATTGTACAATACAAGCTAGAAAATGCCTCCTCACAAGCCAAGGACAACAAAATCAAATCACTGTAATACTTAGTGATCGAGCTTGAACATGACCCCATTGATGTCAAGGCTGCCAAGAAATTGATAAAGAAGAAAAATGAGGATATTGCTGCTCTCAAAAAACAATTAAAGCTGCCTCATTTAGAACATCCATAGACCAAGGAGGTCCTTGAAAGCCAAACTCATCAGGAGGAAATGATGGGCCTTATTTTACAACTTAATGGCTAATTGAAAGAAATGGAGAAGGAGTTGGACAGCTTAATACATCTAAAATAGGCCAGCCTTGAGACTGCCACTGCCACTACCATTCCAACAATCACCACAACACTTCCAGCTGTAACAGCATCTACATCAGCAACAGGTTCAACAACAACATCAGCTTATCTAGGTGATCAGGCAAGAAAATTGGTCAAAATAATGGAAGAGATGTCCATTCAAACCACAAAGATAAATAATCTTAAAGAAAAGATAACAAGTTTAGAGAATAAGAATAAGCTTGCACAGGTTATGCACAAGGAGGAAGTTCAGACTTCAACCAGGTTGACTAAAAGAATGAGGGGCTTAGAGAAACAACTAACATTGAAGGGGCCACTTGGCCAAGCTAAAGAACACTTATGGGCCAATCTCATTGACTTTGTCAATGATATTTGGCCATCTATACAAGTCATATTTGATAAAAATGACTTAGCCAAAGAATCTACAAAACTAATACAAAGATTTAAGCCTACACTTGGAGACATGCCAAAAGAAGCCAACAGAATAATCCATTTCCTTAACTCCAAAAAAATATGAATTTCAGGAACTGGACATATCTGACAAGATAGGCACCATACTGGAGGTTAAAAAGTTTCTCACCAAGATGAATTTGATGATAAACCTTGAGGACAAATGCCAAGCCATGCAGTTGGCTATAGACAAGTTCATGGTAAAGTTTAGTGTTTTGAGGTAGAAAGGTTTGCCAAATCCATTGGCGATAAATGACAAATTGATGCCAAAAGAAGACTACAATAGGAGAATCAGAGAGGTGGCAAAGGACCAGGAAAATAACTCTTCTATGAAGGGGATGCCTACTAGAAAGGTTCTATATCAGACATTTGAGAACCTATTTTACCTCGAGCATGAGGTAAAACACCTTTTTGTGAACAGGTCCACTTTTGCTAAGTACACAGAAGAAGATGAAATTTATAGGAAAATGGTAAACATAAAATTACCAGATGTAGATATTTGGGAGAAGTTAAATGACTTACTAAAAAATGCACAGTCAAAGTGAAAAAGCATAGTAAAAGAACAATAACATCGATCCAGATGAAAAAGTGTCAGGGTAAAGGGTATCAGTTGAAAGGTAAAAGTAAAAAGAACAGCCAACATGAAGACCAACAACAAGGCAGAGAATAAACAACAAAATATCAAAAGCATAAAGACAGCACAACCAAATAAATAGGGACAACATACAGTAGTTGAACATCTGTCTCTATCTTCTTGCATGAAGATATTTCTTTTTCCTAGATTAATTCCCAAGACAATTTGGGATATTTTGTAAACTAATTTTGTATAATTACTTCAGAATTTGAAGTATTAAGTGTGGATTGCTAGGCATTTGTAGAGTTGTATGGATCTATAACGTGAGGGTTCATTGTACCAATTTTTCAAGTCAATGGACTGGACTGAGTAATAAAGAGATTGCATTATAGGATTCATGTGTTGAGCTACTTGTTAATTTTAGGTATGTTCTATGCTTAGAGAAATTTATTTCAATTTTCACAGTTAGCTCCATATCTCTTCTAGATTAGCAATCACATCATCATTAAAGTAAACTGCAGATAGAACATAAACATAAATCGTAGAAGAAAATCCAAGACAATAGGACACAAGATGTAGTGCTAGCCACGGACAAACCCCAATGTGGGGAAACCCTTGATCAATCCTTCTTATATGTTCTTCAATAGTTCAGGAGAGAGAGAGAGAGAGAGAGAGTACATTTACAACAGAAGCCAACACTTTGACTTATCTAGATAATAGCATAGATCATCTCTAAGAAGATAATACATGAGATCAGTTGAAGACATGCTACTTCAATTAATTCTCCAAGGTGACTCCTTCCCCTATCGTTGTGTTGAATTTCATCATCATGTTGCACATCACCGCGCTGCACCATGTTGCACCCATCATCACTATGTTGCATCTCATCACGCTTCATTAAGCATGACTGTACCCATCATTGTACTGCATTATGTGCCATTGTTGCACCATTTGCCATCCTGATCTATGTGTTGGTTGCACCTTGCTTGCTTGTTGTCTCTTGTTTGTTTGTTGTCCCTAGCATGATGTTATCCTTAGCAAGATTTTTGTTGCATGCTAGTTGTCCCTTGCATGCTAGATGTAACATTGCATGCTTGGTGTATTTGCTACTAAGTACCATAAAATTGTCCCAATGTTAGTTAGTTGTCCCTTGCATGCTGCTCTCCTTCGGAGACAGTTCCGACATTTCTAGCTTTTCCGGCTTGGATTTTATGGAAATTCTGGTAGTTCTGGATTTTTTGGCATTTTTGGATTTTCTAGCTTTTCCAGTTGTTCTGGATTGTCCGGCTTTTCTAACTTTTGCGACTTTTCCAGTAGTTCTGTCTTTTCCCATAGTTCTGGCTTTTCTGACAATTCTAGCTTTTCCTACAGTTCCAGCTTTTCCGACTTTTTTGGCAGTTCCAGCTTTTCTAGCATTTTAGGCTTTTCTGGTAGTTCCGACTTTTCCAACTTTGTTGGCAATTCCAACATTTCCATCATTCCCAGCTTTTCCAGCATTTCCGACTTTTCCCACAGTTTTGGCTTTTTCGGCTTTTCCAACAGTTCCGTCTTTTCCAGCATTTTCGACATTTCCGACTTTTCCGACAATTTCGGCTTTTCTTGCAGTTCTGGCTTTTCCAACTTTTCTGGCTTTTCTGGCTTTTCCGGTAATTCCAGCTTTTCTGATAGTTCCATCTTTTCAGGTAGTTCTGGCTTTTCTAGCAGTTCCGACTTTTCTGACAGTTCTGACTTTCTGCCCTCTAGATCAGGGCAACATTATTCCTTAAGATCTCTCATCCTAATAAAACCCAAAGACAAGTAGAAATAGGAAGAGATCCCAAGTGTGTTGAAATGACTTTAAGGCCACCTCTATTTATACTAAAATGTTTAGCACATGTGGGGTTTATTTGGTTGTTGGCCGACCTTGATGAATTGTATTATAACACAAACCAATTCATAACTCCATGAATACTTATCAGAATCAGATGATGTTTAGATCAATCCTACACCTCTCGATGAGAGGGATCCAAGAAAAATATCAGCTGCCATAAATAAGATGACCCACATGGAGTTTGGCCCTAGTTTCCAATTTTAACACTACTTCAATGAAGTATTTTATTTTGTCAAATTGTTAGTGTGTTATGCATTTCACAAACTTACATGTTATCTAAATTGAATGAATTAACTGGAAATTCATTTCAGAATTTGTTTAAGTACACTCTGTCGAAAAGTTAAATATTTTAATGTTTTCTTTTGATATTTAGATCTGAGAATACTTAATTTCTCTCCCATCCCGGTTGACCTCTTTCACTACCTTCATAATCCGGTTTAAGGAATCCTTAATTGCTTCTTGGATCCGATTGAAAACCACTTCATCATCTAGCCTTAAGATTTGAAATTACTTAGCTACCTTGGCCTGTAAATACTATCTTTAGACCTTGATCTAGTCATGTTGTCTTAACACTTGACCCCATAGGCCAATGCTAGAAGACATCCATCTATCCATCTAAGTAAGTAATCCCACCACCAAATCAACATCAAAACCCAAGTAAAATCATAAATAGCCTAAAATAAATTAACTAAACAAAGTTAAATCATAAAGAGAGAGCCCTCTCTAAGCTTTAGGAAGGCCAGATCCTAATCTCCAAAGTAGGTTTGTGGTTACCTTTATCATTTCTTTCCTAAAAACTCTAGAGAAATTTTGGAGTGATAACATATTGGCGACCATACTGGGGACCAATCCTCAGTGTAATAAAACTTTAACGAAATCTTAAATCTTACCTTTTTCACATTAAGGTCATTTTAGAGTTGTTAAAGGGTTTCATAAAAAAAAAAATTATAAAAAAAATGGCTTCGAGGAGAACAAACTATACCAAGGTAAACCCAAATCCAAACCCTGCAACACTGGTTGATGACCCTAACAGAATTTTAAGAAAATAAAAAAATGTAGAAACTCAAGGAAGTAGTAGTGAGTTAGTTAAAACAAATTCACTCCCCAAAGTATTATCAAGTTTATAGGATATTCGGTTTGATCTATCATTTGAGCTTTCTTTGTTTAGAACCAAATCAAAATATTCAATCGTGAAACTGTAATAGACCTTAGTTCTATTCAATTCATTGAGTCAAAAAAGGTGCCTATACATCCAGATTTAGATCAACTTGTTTTGGATACTTTTGATATACTAGAATCTTTAACTTCAACCTTGATAAACCATATAGATGATTCCTACCTTCAACAATCAGTTGCCTTAGCTACCCTCACTGTTGTTGCCTCTGAACTTTCTACAGAGTCTTCAAAAACTATAAATACAACTTCATTTACTAACACCTCACCTATAATATCCACCATAGTTCATTCCCATAAACCAGTTATTCCTAAACTTCCTCTTCAACCAAACAACTCAAGCTCATCTAGTTCATCCACAACAGTCCAAGTTCTTCTCCAAGCACCACTGCTTTGCCCCATAGTCAAACCAAAATCTCATCATGGAAGACACATATACACCTTTGGTTTTACCAGCTCAACTACATGGCATGCCCCAGTATTACCAAAGAAAAATATTTTTGTTTGATGTTACTTGTCAATATACTGCCCAACAACATGTGAACAAAATGACTGAATAGTTTGAGTTGCATGAGATTGATGAGTCTGGTGTTCAAATGAGCTTATTTGCCAAAACATTGAGAGGGGATGTTAAAAAATGGTTCAAAGATTTACCAACTAATCATATTGCAGATTTAGTTTCTTTTCATAGATGGTTTATTGATAGATGGGAAAGAAAGAAAAGCCCTCTGCTAATACTATCTTAATATGATAACATTAGAAGAGCTCCTAATGAATCAGTTCAATACTGTTGTACTAGGTTCAATAGTATCTACAATGCAATCCCTGCTAATATTAAACCTCCACTGAACCTAGCATAAATCAAATCTTCTGATGGTTTTGACACTGACATGTCCTACCAATTGAGGGAAATAAACCCTGCAACATTGGAACAAATGAAAAGTAATGATGTTAGTGTAGAAGAGAATTTATTAGCTAAGAAAGCTAAGATGATAAATGAGAAAAGAGTTGTCATTAAAGAGGAAAAGTCCACTTCTAATGGTAAAATGGATAGTTTATCAAAGAGTGTAGAAAGGATAATGGATAGATTAGAAAACATGGAAAGAAAAACTCAATGGGAAAATCAACAACCACCCCCAATAAGAAAGCCCAACATTAGGAAAAATCCTAACACTAGAAAAACTTGTTATACCAGATCAACAGATCAGACCTCATTCCAAGAAAACTATGATGAGGGTTTAGAAAACCATGAAGAACGGGAGGATGCCCAGCTAAATTAATTGGGAATTAAAAATGAATATGTTGTTTTTCTTACTCAAGAAGAAAAAGAATTGTACATGCTACAACAATTACAATTAGAATTTGGAGAGTCCTTTCACTTCAAACAAGGCTATGCATCTACTATATATGAAGTTCACAAATAGTATCACCTTAGAATCAAAAGAAATAATGAAATTCCCACTAATAAATCAATCCAAACCCAAACTAAAAAGTTAACAGAAGCCCCTGTGAACTAAGTGCTAAAAATTCTCCCTAGAGAAACTCAGGAGACTTCCAACCCTAAAATTGTAGATATAACTTCAGTTGAAAATCAAACTGAAATTGTTAGTCAAACTATCCCAAATAAGAGAATCCAAAACAAAACAACTGGTACACAAACAAGATTGCCAACTGTTAATAAAGAAGATAAAACTACACATACCACAATTTCTCAGGAAGATCTCAAACAATCAAGAAAAATTCAATTGTCATTCAACATTAAGACTGAGATAACCAAATTGAAAATATTAGTTCCTTTGACAGAGTTAGTGAGAAATGAATCATATAAAGCACAAATCATTCAAACACTTAACATAGGTGAAGGAGAAGATGTTGTAAACCTTAGTGATGATCAACTTAAGTTATTGTTTGGCCCAGAAGTTAATGGCACACATTAGCAAGGGGGTATCCGTCCATTCTACATTATCTTGAATGTTCATGATAAAATCTTACATAAGGCTATGCTAGATTCAGAGGCATACCATAACTTAATGCCAAAAGAAATCATGGAAAGATTAAATTTAGATATCACCAGAACATACAAAGACCTCTTTTCCTTTGATTCTAGCCAAGTCAAATACCTTGGCCTGATTAAAGATTTGTGTGTGACTCTAGTCCAGTGCCTAGCAAAGAGCATTGTCATGGACATAGTACTTGTTGATATCCCGCCCAAGTATGGAATGTTGTTATCTCACTCATGGGGAGAAAAATTGTAGGGATCTCTACAGTTAGACATGGCATATGCCAACATCTCTGTGTTTGGTTAGCCAAGAAAACTTTACAGAGACACCTTGATGAAATACATGGTGAGTAGCGCAGAAAAACCAGATAATTTCCCCATATACTCCATGCATTATGATATGGTCTCTTTTATCTTATACAATTCAGACAATGGGAAAATTGAAACTACAATTGTAGAATAAAAACACAAATCACCTGATAGTGAGAACATATTTCATGAGTCTCTGTGGCATTTCGATTTTGATGGCTCAGTAAATAGATTAGGAGTAGGGGTAGGAGTTTGGATTCACAACATGGAGAATAATCATTTTGAAGGTCATGCCTTTAGATCAAACTTTAAATGCACAAACAACATGGCAGAATATGAAGCCTTAATCTTAGGACTACAAGTTGTTAGAAAACTTGGAGCCAAGAGAGTTTCTATCATGGGAGATTCAGAATTGATTATAAAGAAAATTAAAGGAGAATACTCGGTGAATAATCCCAGACTTAGCCAATACATAGAGATTTTCCTAGATTTAATTGAGGACCTTCTTGAGACTAATTTTGCTGCCATTCCTAGCAAACAGAACATGAAAGCTCATAGTCTGGCCACTTTGGCTAGTACCTGCAAATTACCTTTTTAGCCTAACCACAAGTATACTGCAGAAGTAAGACACAGACCTGTCATACCTAAAAATTTGAAATATTGGCATATCTTTTCACAATATTCTCAAATTTATGATTTCATGAATGCTGAAGGAGAGTTTCAAAATTGTAACATAGACACTGATTGTACAATAGATAATAATATCGATAGTGAGATAGATATAAATTCTTTAGATATGAATAAGCCTAATAATTTCACTAAAGCATAAATAGATAACTTAGAAAAGGTAGAAATAGAATAAAAATGAATGATGATCCTAAAACTTTAAACCTTAAAGATAATTAGTCCCATTAGAAGATTTGTTTGATTCAAATGGTGTAGCCAGGAAACCAAATATGGAACCTTTAAGAGCAAATATAGAAGAATGTAACATAGGAACAGAAGAAAAACCAAAGCATATCAAAATATCAAAAGCGTTACCTCCAGATGAAAAGATTAAATACATAAGTCTATTCAAAGAGTTTCAATATGTCTATGCATGGAGTTATGAAGACCTTAAGTCTTACGACACAAGCATTATTCAACATAAGATACCCCTCAGAGAATATGAGAAACCCTTTAAACAAAATCTTAAGAGAACTAATCCAGATCTTATGCCATTAATTGAAAAGGAAGTAAAAAGGATGTATGATGCACAAATCATAGCACCAATTAGATATCTAGAGTGGGTCTCTAATTTGGTCACTACTAGAAAGAAAACAGGAGAAATCAGACTCTATTTTGATTTCAGAAAATTGAACAAAGTATCATTAAAATATAACTACCCTCTCCCTAAAATGGACCACATTCTCAAAAGGGTAGTAGGCTCATCCAAAATTTCATTTCTTGATGGATTCTCTGGATACAACAAAATCTTAGTCAACCAGAGGATCAAGCAAAGATTTCATTTACCACTCCCCAGGGTATTGTTATGTATTTAAAGATTCCTTTTGGACTAATGAATGTAGGAGAAACATTCCAAAGAGCTATGGACATAGCTTTTGCAAAGGAAATCCATGAATTTCTATTTGTTTACCAGGATGACATAACAATGTATTCAAAATCAGATAATGAACATCTAGATCACTTAAGAAGAGTTTTCATTAAATGCAGAAAATTTGGTATTTCCTTAAATCTCAAAAAGACACTCTTTGGTCGAGAAGAAGGTAAACTCTTGGGACACATAATATCAAAAGATGGAATGAGAATAGATCCAGCTAGAATAGAGGCAACCCTGAACATCACTCATACTAGAAACATAAAAAATTTACAATCATTCTTAGGCAAAATAAATTTCCTTAGGTGATTCATTTCTAACTTAGCATAATTAATTAGAGAACTAAATAACATGTTAAAGAAAGATTTAGCACTTAAGTGGACAGTAGAGGCTAAAGAGTCTTTTGAGGCCATCAAAGGAGCCCTTACTAAAACACAAGTCCTCATAAGTCCTCATTTCCAAAAAGATTTTATAATTTTTTCTTTTGCTTCAAAACATACTATGAAATCTTGTTATAAAAGAATGATCAAGGTTATGAGCAACCTATTGCATTTTTCAACAAATATTTGAGAGATGCTACACTGAAATACAACATAATGGAAAAACAAGCACTAACTTTAGTGAAAGTTATTAAAGAGTTCAGAGTATACATCTTATATTCACACATCGTTGCTTATGTTCCAAATTCAGTAGTGAAGGACATTCTGACATAGAATGGGCCTAAAGGAAAGAGAGGCAAATGGATTGCCATTATTTTGTAATATGAGATATAAATAAATCCTACGAAACTTATCAAAGGCCAAGATTTAACTAAACTAATGGCTGAATCAAACTGTCGGGCCTTAGATATAAATTTCATTGGTTCCCTAGATGATCAGGAAGAGATGGCGACTCCACAGATCAGTGAACCATTTATAGATTCACCTTGGTATGCAGATATCATATTTGTTTTACTACATTTACAAGCTCCTCATGGTTTATCTAGAACTAAAGGTACATTTTTTTAAATCAAATTAATCAAATATTTTATCATAGATAATGCTTTATTTTGGAAAGATAATGGTGGAATTTTGTTAAATTGTTTATTTAAAGATCAAGCTGACAAAGTTATGCAAGAATTTGATGCTAGAGATTGTGGAGGACACCTATATTGGAAAACAACTGCTGAAAAGGTTTTAAGGGCAGGTTTTTACTGGCCCACCCTTTTTGTAGATGTCCAGAAATATGTGACCTCCTGTCACAAGTGCCAAATATTTGACGGAAAAAGGAAGCTCTTACCTTTACCTCTCAAACCCATATCCACAGAAGTGTCATTTCAACATGGGGTTTAGAATTCATTGGGGGAATTCACCCATCCTCCTCAGCCCAACATAAATGGATTTTGACAGCCACTGATTACTTTACTAAATGGATAGAAGCCATCCCTTCTAGACAAGCCATAGACTCTGTCATTATCTCATTCCTTGAAAACAATATCGTCTCTAGATGCCCCCAAAAGCTCATTACTGATAATGCAACTACTTTTAAATCCAAGAGAATGATAGACTTTTGTAACAGATATCACATTACCATTGGCCATTCCACTTCATATTACCTCGAGGTAATGGACTTGCAGAATCCTCAAACAAAACTTGGAACAAAAAGACAACAAGAAGACTTGGAACAAAACGTCGGTCAATACCTTATGGGAAGAGAGGCGAACTACTAAAAAGTCCATTGGTACATCTCCTTACCAGCTAGTATATGGAATGGGTGTTATTTTTCCATCCTCCTTAGGAGTACCAGTGTTGAAGATCATTCAATAGTTGCAAGTAGAACCCAATGAAATCCAAAGGATCATAAATCAGACAATACACTTGCAGCAAACTAGAGAAGAAGTCTATGTCAAATCACAAGTGATCCAGGATAAAGTCAAAAATATTTTTGACAAGAAAACTAAAGCTGATGAGAAGAGAAAGGTAGACATGGAAAATTTTATTTTCTTTGGGATGACCCTTATATCATTTATGCTTACAGAGGTAACAATGCATTTTTCTTAAGACAGTTAGATGGAACAGATCTACCTGGACGACTAGTCAATGGTAGAATGTTGAAGCATTACTTATCCATAGATTAACAATAGTTCATTTTACCTTATTCATTGTATATAACATTGCAGAGTTTATATTGGATTGCATGGTAATATTTTTAGGTTGAAGCCTGAAGAGAAGGCCGTGAGATTTGAAAGGTGTACCATCATATGTATGAATAAAGAAGATCACAGAGGAGAAGTTACATTCCAGCCACAATCAAAGTTTCAAAGGCTACTGATATTAAAGTTCTTGACATTTCACCAGGAAATGTCATCCCCATGTGGAGCCACTATTAGGGTCCTATAATAATAGGATTCATAATTTTGAATTAGCTACGATTAGTCTTGTAATATTATACATATTTTTTCTTTCTGCAAAATGTTTTCCATATTAAAAATTTAAAAATGAAAAGAGGGAATGTCCTAAAATAATAATCAAAGGACAAACAGAAAGAAAAAAGAAAGATAAAAAAAAAAAGTGAAAAATATGAGCCCCAAAAAAGAAATAAAAATACATCATGAAAGTGTGCAACTTCAAATGCCACTACTTTTTACTTTATTATGTAAAAAAGGTTGTGTGCATCTTATCAAAAATGTCACAATACGTGATGGTAAAATAGCTTAATCTTGACTCATTCATCATTTAAATTTCATGTTGATAGATAGAGAATAAAGATCTAGCCAAACTGTTTAAATTTGGCAGATTAGTAGTTAGGTAGAGAATAATAATGAGTTCATCAGTTTAATCTCAGCCATTGGAAGTTGTAAGGTTATAGTTAGATAGTTTAATTATCAAAAGAAAAAGAAACAATGGGTCAGCAAGCTCAAATGCACCCATTGAAATGAAGAAAAAATGTTAGGGTAAATAAAGGGTAGGTAGAAGAAATGTTGTAAATGCACAAGGTTTCTAAGTCCAAAGCACATTCATCATGCTTAATCCTATGTTTCATGTGCAACAGGAATTGAGAAAAAGAAAGGATATTCACCAAGCTTGTTTACTAATTTCCCCTCATTTCACTACACCCCCACATACTTATTTGCTAATTTCCCCCATTATCCCTCCATTACTTATAACTACCTTTCCCCCTCATTTTGACCTTTACCCCTTTGTTTCACAAATTTCCATAGAAATTACCCTTCAAAAATCATCCACCCTTCCCAAAACCCCTTTCTGTAGTGTGAAACCCATTCCCCATTACGAATATCACCTTCCCCCCTTATTAATTTCTTTTTTACCTTAAAAACCCACAAAAACCCTTTATCCTAAGTTTTTATTTACTATACCCCTGCTTTATGTAATTAACATCCCCCCTTTATATTTCCTCGATACCCTTTTTATCCCACCAACCCTGGTGCAATTGAAAAACCTGTGCCACATAACCCATGGTCCCACCTTTAGTAGCTCGTTGCTTCTATTAAATCCCGACATTATTCATTGATTAATTACAATTATTTGTAATTAAGCCTTAGTCCTCACCAACCACTTTCCGGACTTCGTCCATGCAGCTTAATTGTGAAATATTCCTCCGATCTCCCACCCCCACATCCAATGGTGTACATCCATAACGTACGGATTCATTGTCCAATTGTTAACGGTTCGAGAGCATGTGAGATTCACGGTTTTCGCTGAGTGTTGTTTGGCTACATGGAAACACCACGTTATATCTCTTTTTCATGAAAAATACCGCCTGCCATCAAAAAGTGGTGTGATGTCACACAAAACCACCTCCCCGCCTAAAGAAAAAATACCCACTTTTCATTCAATAATATTCGCGCAAAATGTGACCGTTATTGGCTAAAACGCCGAGAAAGCCCCAAATTGCTCTTTTCACTCATTTTTTCTGCAAACCACTATAAATCAATTGTGACACCCAAAACCTCCGAGCAACCAATTTAGCCACCAATTTCCACCAGAAGAAGTCACGGACACCAAATTAAAGCAAAAAATATCCAATTCAAGCCTCAGTACCCTCTGCAGCTACCACAAAACCCCGTTTGCACACAAAATCGCTAATTTCCAGGTATTCCTGGAAAAACCATAACGACCCTGTGAATTTGAAAAACGCACAATAATTATTGAATGGTTAATTAATTAAATTAATTAAAAAACCTTCTTGAATTGAAGAGAAGCCTACTTTCCACCCAAAACCCTTTTTCCAAATTGTAATTACCCTCCCATTGTTCCAAAACTTCTAAACCGTACTTCAAAAGACACAGAAAGCATAATTCAATTCATTAAACCCAATTATGGCTTCCCAAACCTCTCTAGATGTAAGATACCTACAAACCCCTCACTTGGATATTGACCACCTTGCATTAGCCGATAAATACTTTCAAATTAAATATATTGCTTTCCCTACCCACCCATTGAAACTCGACTGCTAGAGTAAAGACAATTTTTTAAACCAGAATGATGATATTCACCTTTAGGAGTTAAATTTTCCCAAGAACTATTTCCCATAGGTACACCCATTCCCAGAAATCATCCACTTATTCCAATCTTGTTACATTCCGAATCAAAGAGCCATAGTCACCACTGATCATTAGATTTTGTTCTCCATTACAATAGAATCTATAAATCAAATTCTCCAAATCTAGTCAACTTAAAATGAGACACCACTTTCAATTGAAGGATTGCTTGACCTCTACGCCAAGCTATATATTCCCAAGAAAGCTCAGATTATTTAAACTCTCATCATTAAAGAGTCTCATACTTCAACAGAGAGTCCTCCTTATGCAGCCACCATTTTTTCTGAGAGATGCAAACAAATTATTACCATTCTCTCTTGCATTTTAGGGTACACCACAGATGAACATGTGGATGAGGTTGTCCAGGCTTTCCTTTCAATATTTTTCCCAGGCAATCCTCCTGTTATAATGTATAACTATGGTCATTTCATAGCAGAAAGAATTCATGAAAAAATCATCAAACTAGAAAAGAGAGAGTTTTCAAGTAATTTTTAGGTTTGTTTCACATGTTCCTGTACTATCAATCAGACAAGTTTCCAACCAAAATTCAAAAGTTAGACACTATTGACTCAATGGAAATGACTGACACATAAGCAATGGTGGGAAGGAGTAAAGACCCAACAACTTCATAAGAAACACACCATCCTTCTACCTCAAACGCCCAATTTATTGAGAAATGGCTCAGCACTGAGGTCTCTTCATCCGCCAGGCCCGTGGCTAGAGAGAAAAATATTAAAGAAAGGTACAAGGAAATTAAGTTAAGGAATGAGACATTGAAGGCTGATACTTACGCCCAGTACTCCAAGCAAACACCTGCTAATTAAAATAGGTTAATGTCAAGCTTCGACATTAAAACTGGGAAGATGGAAATGACATTCGTGCAACCTAAAGTGCGGCAACCAAGATCTTCAACAGACTAGAAGAAAAAATATTTTGAAGTTTTGGCCAGGGATGTTCACCCCATTGACCAAATTGAGTTCCATAAGTAGGCAGGTGAGATGATATATTCCCCCATGAAAATTAAAGCTATGATTGTGCACAAACTTAAAGGTTCTTTGTATAATATCAATGCACAGTAAAAGCTCGAAAAGGCCTCCTCATAGGACAAAAACAACATAATCAAATCACTAGAAGACTTAGTGATTGAGCTTGGACATGATCCCAATAATGTCAAGATTGCCAAGAAATTGATAAAGAAGAAAAATGAGGATATTACTGCTCTCAAAAAACAATTCAAAATGCCTCATTTAGAAAATACATAGACCAAGGAGGTCCTTGAAATCCAAACTCATCAGGACGAAATGATGGACCTTATTTTACAACTTAATTACCAATTGAAAGAAATGGAGAAGGAGTTGGACAGCTTAATACAACTAAAACAGGCTAGCCTTGAGACTGCCACTGCCACTGTCATTCCAACAGTCACTATGCACTTCCAGCTGCAACAACATCTACGTCAGCAACAAGTTCAACAATAGGAGTAGTTCATCCAGGTGATGAGAGAAGAAAATTGGTCAAAGAAATGGAATACATGTCCATTAAGACCACAAATATAAATAAGTTTAAAGGAAAGAGAACAAGTTTAGAGAACGAGAATAAGCTTACACATGCTATGCACAAGGAGGAAGTTCAGAAGTCAACTAGGTTGACTTAAAGAATGAGGAGCTTAGAGAAAGAACAAACATTGAAGGAGCCACTTGGCGAAGCTAAAGAACAGCTATGGGCCAATATCATTAACGATGTCAATGATATTTGGCCATCTATACAAGTCACCTTTGAGAAAAACGACTTAGTCAAAGAAGCTATAGAAGCAATACAAAGAGTTAAGGCTGAACTTGGAGACATGCCAGAAGAAGCCACCAGAATAATCCATTTCCTTAACTCCAAACATAAATATGAATTGCATGAGCTGGACATAGATGACACGACAGGCACCATAATTGAGGTTAAAAAGGTGCTCACCAAGAGGAATTTGATGATAAACCTTGAGGACAAACTCCAAACCGTTCAGCTAGCTATAGACAGGTTCATGGTAAAGTTTGGTTTTTTGAGGCAAAAAGGTCTACCAAATCCCTTGGTGATAAATGACAAATTGATGTCACAAGAAGAATACAACAAGAGAGTCAAAGAGGTGGCAAAGAATCAGGAAAACAACTCTTCTATGAAGGGGATGCCTACTGGAAAGGTTGTATATCATACATTTGAGAACCTATTTTACCTCCAACATGAGGTAAAATGCTTTTTGTGAACACGCCCACTTCTGCTAAGTACACAAAAGTAGATGAGATTTATAGGAAAATGGTAATATAAAATTACCAGATGTAGATATTTGTGAGAAGTTAAATGACTTACTGTTGTGTAGGTAAATCCCCTCTGTGGACAAAGGCGATCCTACTAGCCTAACTGAGGCCTAGCGACAATCAAACAACGCTAACACGCAGGTTCCTAATTGCAAAATAAAGGCCAATGATGAGAGCCTACCTCGAATCCAACGCTTATATTTGTAGAAGGGTCGTCACTTCCGTTCTTTCACTTCGGCTGGTCACAATCCTCACGATCTCCGTGAATAAACACCTGCACATGCAAAGAACAAGACAAATACAAGCATAAAATCCAAGAAATGCAACTATGAATCAGTCAGAAAGGATACAACTCAAACATCATAATAAATACACATGAGTGGAACCATAATGATAGCCGTCTATTATTATTTATGAACAAAAGAGAATACAACCAAGTTCTGACGTCAAATCCTCCTTTTGCTGGGTGAATCAGCAACACATGCCTTGCAAAGCTTGTAGGGGATGGAAACAAGCATCTCTCTCCTTGATCACTTGGACATAGATCTCCTCCTTAAAGGTTTAGCCTCATAGGGATACACAAGACCTCTTGCAAGATGAGCTTAGCAATCCTCAGAATTTGGGAGTTTGAAAAGTAGAATTACTAACCAAGAATTACCAAATAGCTTGTCAAATGGGAAGGTACAAGCTTATATAGGGGTAGGAGGAGTAGATAAGATCATCCACTTGATTCATGGGATTTTCCTTATCATTAGGAAGCTTCCATGAGAGGTGGAGAACTACTTCCCTCCTTGGGAGATACGAAGCCCAACTGAACCACTTCAAACTGGAATTAGTTCATGGATAAGGTGGAAGGAACCTTCGAAAGTTTGATGGTTAAAAACTTTACCCAACTGGGTTGGCGCTAGTGTGACTATGAGACAAAGCGCCAGCTGGCGCGCCCTCTTTGGAGGATTTATCCCATTGGAGCGAGCAATACACTGTGGAACAACGCCAATGGAGAAAGGGCTACATTTTTGTTTTGCAGAAGGTGTCTTCAGGGCATATAGAGTACATACTCTAAGGCATACAAAGCAGGTGTTTTCAAGTAATGTCACTTCTCATAGGTCCCGGAATAGGTCCTCCAATGTACGGGAGAAGGGCTAAGAGGGACGGTGACAAAATACTGTGTAACAGATGCCCCATAAAGCATGAAGCCCGATAGAGGGGTGAAGTGCTTCACAAGAACATGGTCGACTGAAAAAACGACCGCCAGAGAACCTGCACGAGATACAACTGATACCTCATATACATGATGTACATGGTATGGGCGCAGCCATTCATAGCAGAGTACATAAAAATCTGGATCCCAGGTATGGATGCAGCCATCTAATGAGGATCAATGAATAGACTTAGGCATGGTTGCAGCCATCCAACGAATGAGTCATGTAGTGATTATAATAATCCACAAAATGTAGCCTGGATCTCATCAAACAAAATCCAGGGTCTTGCACTCCAACTCGACCCGAACAAAGTACAAGTTCAAGCATGCGAATATAGGAGTCGAAGTCGAACATGTGAGAACATCATTTGATTACCAGTCAATAAGGAAAACTGTTAACAGACGCGAGAGGTACCACCAATAATGAAAATGGTCCTCAAGGTACTATAGGTACAATCCACGGCATGTGAATCAATGAGCTGGTGTCGAACACCCGTAGAATCATCCGATCGGAGGCCAATGATGAAAACCTCGCGTAGAATACGAAGAACCTGCCATTGAGGCATGTAGGGTCCAAGGTACCTAATAAGTCAACTTCCTGGATAATGAGTTGAAGTCAACAGGAAATGACTTTGATCGAACGTGGACCATAATGTTTCCCACATCATCGACACGAGACAGAGAAGGATAAAATGTTTTATGTGAAGTATCAGAGGGAGGTTAAGTATTCTACAGAGGTCAACTTGTCTTGAACATATCGGCGGTACGAGAATGGACTTGGCAGTATTTGATATCAAATGATCAAGGGTCATGGTGACAAGGCGATGAGCAGATGAAAGGTCAAACAGGGTAACCCAAACCCATGGAGGCAAGAGTGAAACAAGATGAGATGTCCCCACCCAGAAACGAATGCAGACAAGTGCCATGTTCAAGAGCGACATACTGCCGACGTGACAATGATTACGGTTCCTTTATTCCCCCACCATTTCTGGCGAGTACCCCGGTTATTTTTGGATGGCAAGCTTGACGGGGATAGCATATGCTTGAGAGGCGTCATCACGACGGAATCTGATGTCATGAAGTTTTAACGAGTCTGACAAAGGAAAACTTGGCATCTTTTCACATTTAGAGAGTTTGAAAAGAGAGCAAAAAGGAGACTCCAGGGGTGTCCTTTTTCGTGAAGTTGTGTCTCTCGAGCCCGAAAAAGTATAAAATCATGCTCGAAAGAACCGCCCGATCATTACGACCGAGGAGTACTTTTCATAAGTAGTCACTCTGATCTGAAAAAGTAAAAAATCGATCAAAACCACATCGTTTCGTGACCGTTAACGAACCGGAAATGACAAGGGTCCGATGATCTTTTCATTTTTAAACGGTCGGAAAAGGGTTTAAAGACGACCACTTCTCATATCCATTTAACGAGTCGAGAGGACCAACTTGGCATTCTTTTCACATTTAGAGAGTCAGGAAAGAGCAAAAGACGACTCCAAAGTGACTTTTTGTGTATTTACCAAGTCCGAAAAAGTATAAAATACAACTCGTTCCGCCATGAAAGCTCCATAAATCCCTGTCACTACACAAAAAATCGGCGTAAAACCCATTTTCAACACAAATATCCTTGAAAATATTCATAAATGACTTTTTAAGGCTTAATTAGGGTCAAAAAGCTATAAAAAGGTGAAAATAGTAAAATAAAAATTACTTTTCACTTTTTACCTTTTTAGAGCGAAATTAGGGCTTTTTGGAGTGTGACCTTCAGTTGACGATTGCGACCAATCCAGTGGATGATTTCGAGCATCGTCAGTGTGAAGTAAGTGGTCTTGTCCTTAGCTTCGTTTTCATCTATTTGAAATTTGTTTTTAATTGCATTTTCATTTCCTATGGGGGGAATTTCAAATTTAGGGGTTGCGCCCATTGGCGCGGGTTTCGGGCACGGACCTGCGCCAATGGGGAAAATTTCCCATAGGGTGCGTGCCCACGTGTGTCACTGTTTTAGAAACAGTCGCGCCAATGGCCGCGCACATTTTTTGGGTTAATTTTAACAAATCTAGACCCCATTTTTTGCAATTTCAAGCTTCATGAGATTCTAATGCATCATTTTGACTTGTTTTTGCAGGGCTATCCACAAAAATGGTGATGATATGGAAGGAACGGGAACATGACCAAGTGGACCTATTAGCCCTAGCTGATGAGGATTGCATGGAAGCTCTGAGAGCGTGTGGGCTCAAGAAATTCTTCATGCTATCCTATTTGCAAGCTCAGCCAAAGCTTCTACAATACTTGATTGACTTATGGGACGTAGAGGAACAGGTGTTTCGGATACGAGATCAGGTACTGGAGTTGGATGTATCAGATGTCTACTTCCTGACAGGATTGTTGCAACGAGGGCCGGTGCCTCGGTTGACTAGGAGCAGGACATCTGGGGAGAAGATGGATGAGGTAAAGGCTCATATTTGCCCGGAGGCAAGATATGGACAGGGCAGTTCGAAGGTGGACATCTCCACCGTTCAGGATCTGACACTGAGAGCCTTACTTTTCACTCTTACATGAGCTGCGGGGGCACAAGCGCCCCACGAAGCTACGAAGAACCACCTACTATTAGCGATAGAGTGCCTTAGCCCAATATGAAGAGGCAGCTGACAAGGGCCAAGCGGGGCAAGCTGCAACAGGTTGGGTATGGTTCCATCTTGGTGACGTTCTTCTTGGAACGTGTGCCAAGCTTCCAAGGCCAAGGGGCCTTTGTGGCAGACCCAGCACCTCGAGAGCCGAGGATTGCTCGATGGGCGGCACTGATGCCGAGGGGTGGTGGCGGCCAGCAGATGTCCTTCATACCAGAGTTCTTCGTGTGGCTTCGCAGCCAACTGATCATGGTGGAAGACTGGCCGTATGTGGGGACAGACTTCACTGGAGACCCCGACCTTCCCTTACCGGAGGGAGAGGACTGGGACGAGGAGATTGGTACGTCCTCATTTTTTTATTTTATATTTTTATGATTTTTTGTTATTACATGCTTGTCCTAATGAGTTTTATATGCACATGCAGATGTCGGCCCAGAGCATCCAGTTGGCTTGTCTTCCATTGTGAGAAGACATCCAGTAGCAGCAACAACAGGCGTAGATCCTCAGGAGGAGGGCAGTGACAGAGGGGAGCTTATCCAGAACCTCGAGGCTATCACTCTAGGGATCCTAGATTATGCTCGGCTAGCAGATGTCCCGCTAGCTTACCAGAGGCACATAGTAGGGGTGCCAACTCACATCCACCATCTCTTGAGGCTTCTAGTGCGGGCAGTGACGTGCTATCATGAGCACCACCGAGACTAGACATCTAGGCTTTTCTTTTCATGCATATTTTTTGAGAGACATGTTGTCTCCAGATGTATTCAGACAAACATGTATTATTTTTTGATGATGCACGGGGTGCAAACATTCTGGACACACGCATATATATATCATATATATATAACATATATGTTTTATGGTCTTATTGTACTTTATGCTTCTTGTATTATGTTGATTCACATGTTATGCAAATTCCTGTCCAACACATAATTAGCTAATGCATCAGTTAACGTATTAAGTAGTCTTCGAATATGTTGATAAGTAATGAAATGAAAATCCCTTTCTAATAACTTAACACGTAAATACAACCTTAAAATCCGATGATCTCTGATGGAATAACGCTCGTTGAGTTGATGGACTACAAGTTGAGAGTCCAGGTTCACAACCAATGTGCGAATGCTGAGGTTAATCGCCTCAGCTAATAATTCAATCAGAGCACTATATTCAGCAACATTGTTCGTTGTACAACCTAGGCAAACCCCTTGTATATATACTAACTCACCATGAGGATCATAGATCACCCATGCCATAGATGACAAGCTGCATGTACTACGGGAAGCACCATCAGTGAAACCAACGTAAGGTGATCCAGACATCTGTTCAAGAAGCAAAAGACACAATAAGCGATAATCACGCCGACATACCAAAATAAAAATTAAAACATGCACACACAACACACTTGCTGAAAGCACACGTATGTACAAAAAGAGAGTGCCTGGACTCATGCATAGTATTTTTTGAGATAAAGCCCGTTTCGAGGCCTATCCAAGAGATTACCTTCATAATCAATAAGCTCATAGGTGCCTTTTTGCAAAACTCTTTTCACAATGTAGGGCCCATGCCACATAGGCTCGAGTTTTCCTGCCCCCAGCTTATCATTAGCTTGATCATAGAGCAGTACTAGGTCTCCCTCAATGAAAGAGTTGGGGTTAAGAGTATTATCGAAGTGAGTTTTCACTCGCTTCTTCTGAGCTTCAATAACTAAGGAGGCTAGACGACGAGTCTCATCCAGCCGTTCTAAGTAAAGAAAATGCTCTTCTACTAGAGTAGTATTAGGGAGCAACTTGACGGTTATCTTTAATGAAGGAATCTCACACTCAATAGGAAGGGTTGCCCCTAGTCCATAAACTAACTAAAAAGGAGTGAAACTGGTGGCGTCCTTTACGGAGGTATGGTAGGCCCACAAAGCAGAGAACAACATCAGATGCCAATTGGACTTATGCATGCCAATAGTTCTTTGAAGCATCGTGACCAAAACCTTGTTCACGGCTTCCACTTGACCGTTTGCCTGAGGATAGTACGGGGTAGAACTATCATGCCTAAGGCCCAATTGGGTTGTTAACTTGGTCATCATGTGATTACGAAAATGTTTTCCGTGATCAGTGACGATGGCTTGGGGTAATCCGAACCGCGAAATAAGATGGTTGAACAAAAACTGTGCCGCGGTGTGACCGTCTTCTGACAATGTAGGCATCGCCTCGGCCCATTTCGTGAAATAATCAACAGCAACAATGATGTATCCATGCCCCCCAGCCGAGCGAGGGTTACAGGTCACATAATCAATGCCCCAATTAGCAAAAGGGCCGATGGTTACAACGGGGTGTAGTGGAGCAGGGGGTGCACTCATCTTCCGTTGGTAAATATGCCATTCATGACACGAACGGACAACAAGAATGCAATACTTGAAAATGGAGGGCCAGAAATAGTCGGCACAGAGGATTTTCTGTGCAGTGGCATACCTAGACATGTGACCGCCACATGCACCAGAGTGGCAGTGATTCAGAACTCTCTCGGCTTCTTCGAAAGTCAAGCATCAGCGAAGAACAAAATCAACACTGAGACTGTACAGGGTGTCCCCAACAATGCGATATGGTTGGGCTTGATGTCGGATCCGTCGACGAGCATCCTTAGATGTCTCGGGATGGAAGGAGGACGTCTGCAAGTAGAAAATAATATCCCCGTACCAGAGATCGATGGTGCTAATGAGGAAGAGAGTTTCGTCTGGAATGGAATCCTCTAACTAAGAGGAAGCAACAGTGGATGGCAAAGAACACAACAACTCAACGAAGACAAGTGATTTCTTAGACTTGGCAGAAGTAAATTTCAAGTCAAACTCTTGGAGGACGACTATCCACTTCAAGCATTTTCCCCTCAGCAACTGGCATGACAGAATATAGGTCATAGGGTTGCAATCGGAGATCACTGTCATAGTACGCAACAAGGTCTAATGACGGAAACGTTGAACAGTGAAAAAAGCAGTGAGGGCTAACTTCTCGACATAAGCATATCGAGTTTCCGTATCTAACAAATTTCGGCTAAGGTAGTAGATAATGTGTTCAGTGCCATCATCGTCATCCTGAACCAGAACCATACCGATGGTGGTATCAGCAGTGGCCAAATACAACGTTTAATCGCAATGCTAATTCGGAGGCCGCAACAAAGGGGAAGAAAAGAGGAGAGTTTTAAGATGTGAAAAAGACTCCTCAGCTATTGCATCCCATCGGAATGGGGTGTCACGCTTGAGTAACCGCGTGAACCCTTTTGCCACTTCGGCATAATTCGGGATAAATCGTCGTAAAAAATTTTCTTTACGCTGCAAACTCTGCAGTTGCCGCAAAGAAGCAGGGGGAGGGAAATTCAAAATAGCTTCAACTTTAAGCGGATCCAAACGAATGCCCTCTCAGGAGACGATGAACCCAAGAAGTCGACCGGATTCTATGCAGAAGACACATTTATGCGGATTAAGTCGGATATTGTAGTGTCGACAACGGAGAAAAATCTCGCGGAGATGTGACGGATGGTCTTGGTGCTTAGCAGAATGAGCGGGAAGGTCATCCAGATAAGGTTGTACGATGTGCCGGATATCATGAAAGGCATAAGACATCGCACATTGAAAAGTGGCACCGACATTCTTGAGATCAAAAGGGAGCTTTTTATAAGCGAAAGTACCCCATGGACAGATAAAGGTCGTCTTGTGTTGATCAGCGGGCGTGATATTAATCTGGTTGTAGCCAGAAAAGCCAACCATAAACGAATATATCTCACTCCCAGCACACTCATCAATGAGTTGGTCAATCAAAGGTGTGGGGTAGCTACCCTGCTTTTTATCCAGAGGGACAATGTTAGAGACCCAATCTGTGAGTGGGATAGGGTAAATGAAACCAGCTTTAAGAAGTCTTTCAACTTCCGCTTTGATAGTTGTAGCCTTGCGGGGCTGCACAGGGCGTAAATGCTGACGAAAAAGTTTAGCTCCTGGATACATAGGTCTTTCATGCACTACAATGTTTGGATCGATTCCGGGCATATCTTCATAAGACCATGCAAAGACGTCACAGAACTCCTGAAAAAGAGCTATATAGATTTAAATTTCCTCAGGAGTGCAAGTGACTCCTGTATAGATGTTCTTGACAATCCCTGGTTTGACAAAGATGTCGATAGGTTGGGTCTGCGTAATGTTCCCCAAATTCCCTTCAAATGATACTTGATAGACCTGAATAGGTTTCTGAAGAGCTTGTGAAGGGAGACATGGAGAAAAACACTCGAGACAAGCCAACGTTTCCAAAAGGGTAGGGAGAAATGAGGAACGGTGATAAATATTGAACTACGGGTGTCATGCCCCCAAGCCTACGGTGGTCTTTCAACCATGCTGGCGAGGTGCGGCACCACCACACACTTTCTTTTTAACAATACTAATGTATGTGGACTACGCCTAATTCACAACCGATAACTTAGTTTGTTTTTCGTAACCAAGTAAAATGCATTAATCCTTTATATCAATGAAGCCCATACTCATTCATTATCACAAAAATTATAAAAGACATCAATTGCACGATATAAAGGGGAGGGGAAACTCCCGAACAGTCTGCCCAATAATGTATTATATATTAGTTTTACAACAGTACAATGCTTAAGTGTGCTTGGAAAACTCCAAGCCAACACTTAGCCAAATTTTACAATCAATAGGAAACCTGCCTTTACATAGACAAATGCACACCTTGGCACCAAGAGTGGGTGCCCACACGGGTCACGAAGACACTCTACACAATCCTGCACATCTGCACGTTCCAACCTTCACTCACGACCCTCTTAACCAACCAAGATCCAAGCGTTACCTCTGTGCACACACCATGCAATGCGCATGAGCTATGCACACCCAAAGTTGTGCACTCTCCACTAGATATGCGAAGGCAAGAGATGATGAACGAGTGATTGTTTGAATGCCATTTGAGCGTTCAATGCTCACATATTTATACACCTTCAACGTGGGCGAGGGGTGGGTGAACGCCCCTTGGCCGACCCCCCAAAACGCTTGCGCGCAAGCCCCAACGCTCAACATCCGTCGTCGGCTTCTCCATATGTGATTCACTTCTCCACGCCATATAAATCTGCCCAACACTTAGTCGCATAATTGTTTTCGCTCGGTCGCACATGTATCCGCCTTTTTCGCATTGTTCATGGTATCGTCGCACTTCCTCCGCAGCACCGTCGCACATCCGCCCAATGCGCGCCCATCGTGCACGCACGCCTGGTCGCCCGGCACCTGCCCAGCACCCGCCCGTCGCACGAGTCCTAAGGCGTTACATCCTCCTCCACCTGAATTCGTTGTCGTCCTCGACAACATCCCCAAGCATCAACCCATGATATCGACTCCTCCACATATGGTAACCATCCCTACAACATATGTAGGACTCCATATCCACCATGTCTCATCTAAGTGACCAACTGCCACCAAGATAGTCCATACCAAAGTATGCCATCGATGTCCATGATCATCGACCACCTGCCACAATATATCCATGCTGCTCTCCACCATGGATGGCTGATCCCTCCAACATCAAGCTACATGTCCACTACAACAATGTGTCAACTCCATCATGTCACCAACTCCATCATGTGCAAAACTGCCCATGATATATCAACAAGTGTTAACACATCACAACCATGTGTCAACATCTCATCAATCTGTCAAGTGCTCAAAGAGAAAACTTCTCCATCAAGTGTCAAGTGTGTCAAGAGAACACCTCATCATCAAGTCAAGTGCCTCAAGAGAACACCTCTCTCCATCATCAAGTCTCAAGCGTCCCAAGAGAGCACCCCATCATCATGTGAAGTGCCTCAAGAGAACACCTCTCTCCATCATGTGTCCTATGTGTCGAGCTGCCATGATACTCCAACCCAATGTCAACACATCTCTGCTCACTGACGTCCCTCATGTCCGAACTAGTTGGGTACCTAATCCAACCATCACGCTCAAATCATGAGAGTGAACATCCTCATGCCACCATCATTTGTTTCCCAAAACATCTGTCACATCCTGAACTAATCGAGAATAAACCATGCTCAGTTCCATGAAGTAATCTCCATCTATCTGCAACATGTCATGATGCTTGATGCCAAGCCATCCCTGCACCATCAAACCTGCTCAACTGCTTTAAGGGATTCACTGCCATGAGTAGCTAACAATGAGCCCCATCTTCTTGTTCCTCTAAGACTATGTAGAGGGGTGAGAGCCTGAAGGCTCACCCTCACTAATCAATTCGATCCACCTATCAGGATCTTCAACTTCCAGCATTTGTAGATAAGTGACCCGGTCCTCACCCGGCCTCACATACACTTCATCATCATCCTCATCCTCAATCAGCTCTAGCCTTCTTGTCAAGTCCAAGATACTATCTGAAAGTGATTTGATGACCAATGATTGTTCGGTAAGCTTTGTCTCTGCCTTGGAAAAATGCTTACTCATGTCATCCAACTTCTTCTCATCCCCCATCTGCATCACTGCTAATTTACAATCAGGCCTAGTCACACCAAAGGTAGGCATCCCTATGGGTACATCTTCCCTTCCATTGTAAATGTACAGCTTCTTCAAATGTGGTACCACCATCACATCATATTTCTTCATAAACTCCATTCCTAGTACAGCCTCATAGTCATCAATCCTCACTATAGTGAAGTCCACCTTCCCGATCCATTCACCAAGTGTAGTGTCCACTTGTTCATCTACACCAAGTACTTCGTTCGAAGGAGAGTTCACCGTCTTCATATGTGCCTTGATAGGAACATATTTCAGCCCAACCTTCCTTACAGTATCTTCACCCATGAAGTTGTGAGAGGCCCCACTATCTACCATAGAGAGTATGTCAGCACCTCCAACTTTCATTCAGACATACTCCAACTTGTTCCTCTCGGGATCCTTCCGAGGGATCACTTCTGTAGCAACAGCAACACCAAGAATCTGCATCATACCCATAGAAGCACCTTCATCTTTCTTATTAGATTGTGCTATAGCAGCCATCTTCAGTTTAGAGGGACAATTCTTCACCGTGTGTGGACCAGCACAAATCCAACACTTCAAGACTTTCTTTGCCTTCGAACTATCATCTGATTTTGAAGCTTCCTCTTTCTCCTTATCTTTCAGTTTATCGGACTTCTTCTTCCTATCATCAGAAGTCTCATCATAGTGTTCAACCAACATGTCAACTGCAGCAAAGGCTTCTTCAAGTGTACAAATCCTTTGTCTCTTCACCTCATTACGTGCCCAAGGCTTCAATCCAACAATGAAATTGAATACCTTGTCTCTTTCCGCCATATCAGGTAGCTCAAGGACTGCACTTGCAAACTCCCTTTGATAAGTTTGAAGGTTCCCAGTTTGCTTTATAAACTTTATCTTCATCCTAGCTTCCCATGTTTCATCCTGAGGACTAAAATGGGCCTGGAAGGCTCCTTTCATTTCATCCCAAGAAGTTATGTCAGTAGCACTACCATTGGAAATCTGATCCATCCTTCATGTCCACCACATCTTGGCATCTTTTGTGAGGAATTGAGCAGCAACCTTGACCTTAGTCCCATCATCGGATAGACCCAAACTTTCCAAGTATTGCTCCATGTCCCACAAGAAGTTACCAAGATTTTTTGCACTCCTTGTACCATCGAATGAATCTGGTTCCTTGACTTTCACATGAGGCACTCCTCCACCTGAGCCATGCCTCACGGCTTTCTTCAACACCGCTATTTCATCCTTGGCTTCGTCAAGAGCTTTCCTCAAGTCCATAATCTCTGCTAGACCCTGGTCCCTTGAAGCTTCAACGTCCTTGACCCTTAATTCAAGTTGTGTACACATCAAATCAGCGTACTCATGCTGAGTTCGGAGTTCATCGAGTTCATCTTTCACCTTCAAGAATGCCTTTTGTTCTTCCACAACAAGGCCAATCCTTATTTCAAAGTTTCTGTCTAAGTACTCCAACCTTTCCACTACTTTTTGCATTAACCCAAGAGTAGTGTCCATGGGATCACGACTAGACCCTGCATGAGATTCAGCCATTGCCACTAGCCTCTTCCTTATTTGTAATCTAGTTTCGACCATGCACCGGCTTCACCTACAACCCAAGTCCTTGATTTCACACTTAGAGTGTTTCACCAACCTCTTTCCCTGCAAGAACCTGTTATCATGACCACTTCTTCACAAGTGCACCCACACCTGCCTTCGTCACGAGCTCACCAAGCTCTGATACCAACTATCACTCCCCCAAGCCTATGGTGGTCTTTCAACTGTGCCGGCGAGGTGCGTCACAACCACACACTTTCTTTTTAACAATACTAATGTATGTGGAGTACGCCTAATTCACAACCGATAACTTAGTTTGTTTTTCGCAACCAAGTAAAATGCATTAATCCTTTATATCAATGAAGCCCATACTCATTCATTATCACAACAATTATAAAAGACATCAATTGCATGATATAAAGGGGAGGGGCAACTGCCGAACAGTCTGCCCAATAATGTATTATATATCAGTTTTACAATAGTACAATGCTTAAGTGTGCTTGGTAAACTCCAAGCCAACACTTAGCCAAATCTTACAATCAATAGGAAACTTGCCTTTACATAGACAAATGCACACCTTGGCACCAAGAGTGGGTGCCCACATGGGTCACCAAGACACTCTACACAATCCTGCACATCTGCACGTTCCAACCTTCACTCACGGCCTCTTAACCAACCAAGATCCAAGTGTTACCTCTGCGCACACACCATGCAATGCGCATGAGCTATGCGCACCCAAAACTGCGCACTCTCCACTAGATATGTGAAGGCAAGAGATGATGAATGAGTGATTGTTCGAATGCCATTTGAGCGTTCAACGCTCACATACTTGTACGCCTTCAGTGTGGGTGAGGGGTGGGTGAATGCCCCTTGGCCGACCCCCCAAAATTCTTTCACACAATCCCCCAACGCTCAACATCTGTCGTCGGCTTCTCCATATGCGAGTCGCTTCTCCACGCCATATAAATTTGCCCAACACTTAGTCGCATAAGTGTTTTCGCTCGATCGCACATGTATCCACCTTTCGTCGCATTGTTCACGGTATTTTCGCACTTCCTCCGCAGCACCGTCGCAAATCCGCCCAACACGTGCCCATCGTGCACGCGCGCCCGGTCGCCCGGCGCCCGCCCGTCACACGAATCCTAAGGCGTTACAACGGGGGTTCCTTGAGAGACATGGTCTCCATGATGGCTTCGTCGAAAGGAAATATTTCCTTCAATGGATCCAAGGAGGCACATTCTCCAAGCCAAGGGGAATAGTCGTGTGAGTCAAGAGCGTCGCTTAAAGAAGCGGGTTCAGCAGGAGGAGCCGATATAGCAACGATTTCGATGTAGTTGAGCTCGGCGGGACTCAACGGCATCTCCTCACCCCATGATTCTATCTGGTCGATGGGGGCAAGGACCCAAGGATCAGAACGAACCGAAATCATACTGATAGAGGCGAGGTTGGGAGGTGGGAGTGAGAAAACACCCATGAGGGCGGGATCTTTGAAGAGCTCAGCTCCCACACTCTCGAAAGGGATGGAGGTATGCTCCACGAAAGGCACATTTCCTTCAGAAGAAGAAGCCAACAAGGAGAGCTGGTCTACCGTGAAAATTTTCCCTTGGTGAGGGAAACGGATGACATGGAAGAGGGATGAAGCCACGGCACGCATGGCATACATCTAACTCCAGCCCATAAGGAGGTTGTAAGTAAGATTTGTGTCAACGACCTCAACTTCTACTTCAACAATTTTCCCTTCTAAAGTGATCGGAAATAGTTGAAGAATACCATAGGGACGAGATTCTCTCCCATCGAAGGCTTCCAACGTCATAGGAGACTAGCTCAGATTCGGAGACCCGATCGCTTTCCAACAAGCAATAGACATGATGCAAGTTGATGCACCCTCATCAATCACTATACGATGGATCGCTTTTCAATTGATGATGACTTGTATGAGAAAAGCGATCTGATGAGGCAGCCTGGGGACATGGCTCTCGAGATCAAAGGTAATCAGATCCAAATCTACCAAGTCGATGCCACTGATGGCTGATAGCAGGGACTTCCTATGAGGGGCGCAGCTTTGGAGAAGTTCTAAGGTGGACATAGCTGACGGATCCTGCGCTAAGTCCTCAACTATGCTATAGTACTGAGTAGCACGAGCATTTGGGTTGGAAGATGATCTCCTGAGTGCTCCTTTGGGAGGGGGTCGGATGGTCATCTCAGCACTTGGTCTCTCGATATGGAGTGGACCAGAGCTGGATGAAGGAGTGCTTGAGGGAACCTCGGGCTCCTTCCCGGTGGACGACAGATACTCCTTTGTTCGAGTCGTTACATGAACGGGAATGGATCCAACCATGAAGACTTGGGAACCAAAGGGAGAAGAAGACCAAGATGGATCAGCCACCATTTGAGTCTGTTGAGAGGGGAAAGGTTCTTTCAGAACCGCAGGAATCCCAGGGGAACCTTTCAACAAACGACTAACCTCAGACCGCCTTGGGCAGTCTTTGGTGTACTAATCCTCATCACAAATGAGACAAGGATACTTGGGTTTGCGCTTGGCTCCTTCCTCGGATGGAGGTTTGGAGGAATCCTGTTTACATTGCTCAAACTTATTCTTTGCTTTCCCCTTTTTCTTTCCTTTCGAGGCCTTACTCTCCATGGTGGAGTGAACAACGTTAACCTCAGAAGTACTTCTAGAATTTGAACCACCCTGAGAAGTATTTTCGTTAGAAGCATTCAATTTTTGCTTCCCAGGGTTCGAGGATGATTTTTTGGACGACGGATTTACAGAGCCAATAACTCTATCAACAGATGGCTTTGGTGGAGCCTTGGATGTACCGGGTCTCGAGGCATCAGGCAAATAATCATATAAAGTACCTGACGGAGAATAAACTAAGTCAAGGTACTGAGCACGCGCAATAGCTTTCTCTTCAGTCACATAGGATCCCATAGAAATATCCCGTGCAATCTTAGGGACAAAGGAAGTTGTGAACCAATCGGTGAGGAGTTGATCAGGAATCCAAAACTTGATCAACCGACAACGCCTTCTCCATTCATGTATATGATCAAAGATGTGCGTAGCCATATCCTGCTTGAGAGACGTAAGGAGATGTGTCCCTATCTCATACCGAATGGGTAACTGAAAATGAGTGAGGAATGCCATAGCCAATGAATTGAAATCTTGAAAAGGCCCACAGGTCAATTCAAAGTACCATTTACCAGCAGAGCCTGTGAGAGTCCTTTGGAACATGTGAAGTCGAACAGAATCATCAAGCCATGAATTGGACGAACACCAAAGGTGATAAGTCATTACATGGGCTTGAGGATCCTCTCCAGACTTGACGTCGAATTTGGGACAATCACCAGGTATCTTAGTTGGAACTGGTGGCCATTGTGGGTTATGCAAAATAGGATCATTTGTTAACTTCGACACATCGGGCAGTTCCAACGTCACTAGAAATGGTAGTTACGGGTTGAAGGACATTTACGGATATGAGTAGGGCCAGAGTTCCATCCAGTTGTCGTTTTCCCCCATTGATCTTGTCCAGAAGGACCTGGTCCAAAAGGACCTTGTCCATAGGAACTTTGTCCATAAGGGTTATATCCGTAACTGGATGGTTGATTCTGGTTCTGCCTCCCAGCGCCCCATTGGTTACCATACTGCCCTACAGGAGCAACATTGGGTTTCTGGTAATTTTGATAAGGGGTGGCTTGTGGCTGTTGGTAATTTTGATACGGGGTAAATTGATTTTTCCCCTGGGGTTGCTGGTATCCATATGGTTGTTGGGCTCCATATTGAGCCTAGGAACCGGGCGGCATTTGATAAGAAGGTTGGGATTGGTACCCACCTTGTGGCTGGACACCAATTTGATTCTGAGGCTGGTAACCAGGTTGAGCTTGAGAAGCAGGAACCATCTGCATGCCCGGTTGAGCCATCCCAGAGAGATATCCTTGCGAAGACTGAGGTTGGTCCATCTGGCCAGAAGGTTGTCCTGGTTAGATCTGAGACGGACCTACTTGCCCAGAAGATTGGACTTGTTGGGTGTTTGGTTGTCCTTGTAGACCAGATCGCTGACTAGGCTGAGCAGTGGGCTAGCCTTGCTGCATGTAAGGCTGGCCACCTTGCCCTGAAGGGTAACCTTGCTAGTTTCCGAGTTGTCCTTGCTGCACGTAAGGTTGTCCTAGATTCCCATAGGGTTGACCCGAAGGGCATCCCTATTGGGGTCCAGGTTGTCCTTGTTGAGCATAAGGTTGTCTCGGGTTTCCAGAAGGTTGCCCAAGATATGTATAAGATAGACCACCAGAGGCTGAAGGTTGTCCCAAGTAGAGTTGTCCTTGCGAGCCTCCAGGTTTCCCTGGATAGTTTTGGCCATAATACTGCTGCCCATAATTAAGCTGCGTGTAGGACGGCTGACCTTGGTATGATGGCCCTTGAGATGGCTGCCCTTGATCCGAACGGAATTGGCCACCACCATAACCAGTGGTACCCCAAGCCACATTCAACGGAATGGTACCTTCTACAATGGGTTGGGCTGGGAAGGAGGTATACAAATAATGATTGATAGGGTCATAATAAGGGCATTTCCTACCTAGATTTTGGACAGCATGCAAGTACTGCGAATATGCCCCCCCTACTGAAATGGCATCAAAATAAGGTGGGGCACCGCTTGCAGGATGAACAACTCTGGCAGCATGTGCCAATTGACCACTATGTACTGGACCACGAGATGGGCCAGCGACAGTAGTTACGACGGAAGATGTCATAACGGCAATAGCAACTGGAGTCGACGATGCGACATAAACGGTCGGATTAGTCAGAACTGATGTGACAACGGTATGGTGAACTTGGAAAAAAAAAGGTCCCGTAGTGGGAACAATGTTATTATCCCACATAGAAGAGGAACTCGCAGAGCCCATAGCATCCCTTAGAGATCTATAGCATGATGGCACTGTAATACCGAGAGATGTAACAGTGTAGGGCATAGATATGACCGGGGATGTGGCCGGGATGGGAGTCTCAATACTCGCCATAACGGGTGTCCCACTCAATACAGGAGATGTGTCTTCCATATCGGAAGAAGCCATCGGGGACGAAACACCAATAGGAGTAGAGGGAAAATCCTCTTTAGAAGGCTCCCAAACAGGGTTCCAAAACACGTCGTAAATCTCATCCTCTGGAGCAGGCGATTTCAACAGATGGACACCTGGAATAACAGGGAAAGTGTCACCACAAACCGGTGTCTCAGGAGTAGCAGAAGAAGGAGACACTTGGTCACTCGGGACGGGAGACGGGATCGATGGATCCGCCAGGATGTTCGAATCAAACAAAAACCCTAAACAAGTTAACGATAAGAGACCCTACTCAAAACCAACGCAAACAAGATCTAACAAGGTAAATGTAATCGTGGTCGAATAAATTTTTAAGACATTAGGACACAACTTGACCTTTTCATGTTTTAAGAGTTGAGAAAAGGACAAAACATGACTCTCGTCGCCTTCGAATATTTAATGACCCCAAAGTGACAAATGCTAAAGAGAGCCTTTTCTTTTAAGGAGTCCGAAAAGGATCAAAAAGTGACTACTCTGGAGAAACTAGGCAAGGGGTTTACCAGACAATCCGTAAAACTGCATATACACCTTAGCAATCGTATGAAAGCCAAGGACTTTCCGTACGGCAGTCAATCTTCCCGAATGCTGTGTTCGGTGCGTTACGGGCTATAAGGCGGCACACACGGCTTCCTATGGATCAAGGATGATAACCTAGTGGAGTCTCCCCATATATACGCGATGGTACGTGGGAGCACAAGTCCGTACTAGACCACAGTTGAATCACACAAGGAGGAATCACCCAACCTTAATGCGAGAACAAAAGTGACTAGGTTTCATGACGCTGGAGCACGTCTCTAGCCTAGACCTCTAGAATGTGAGTGTTATGTTCCAATGTGTTTTTAAGTTCATTCGATTTATTTTAAAGTTGATATTGAGTTATGTTTCGGTTTTCAGGTCCTACCATATGTAATTTCTCAAAATTCCTAAATGAAATCTATATGCCAAAACATGTCATTCCATTCGATGAATGCTAATTACAAAAGAGTTTAGAGAGCTTTCATGCAAACGAAATGATCACAAACAAAAAATAGTTTCCCTAATGCAGCTAATGCAAATCAATAAATTTTTCTTTAAGATCACTAATTCACTAATCAAAATGAAAAGTCCTAACTTTGATTAACTGTTTCAAAGCAAAAGAGATTTTATTTTTCAATAATGGAAAAATGCACTAAAGAGATTTTGAGAAATAACACTAACAAATTCTAACCAATACACACACGTTCAGTTCCTCAAAACACAAATCAAACATCCAAAAACCAAAAAGGTCCCAAAGACAACAATGAGCCGTGTGATCTGGGCTCAAAGTGAGACGAAGCGGAATTCAAGTGAAGACGAAGCAAATCACCTAAATAACACAACGAAATGATTCATGACTACCAAACAAGTGTAAGGGAGCAAGCAAGAGAGTCGATTGAACAAAAAGAAGATCGAAACACCTTAGAAACCAGACAAATCACACTCCAACACGCCAAAGTAATCTAATAAAGGTACTTAGGACAAAACCAAAGCTCAAAAAGGAATAACCAAGCAAACTTCAAAAGTTTATAGGCCTGGCGCGACTATCAGGCTACAACAAGCGCCTTTCAGGATTGGCGCGGGTTGTCAATGTGCAACTTGCGCCAACTGGTGCGACTTTCATGCTATAAACTAGCGCTAGTCGAGTTTGCTATGGAAAATAAAAAACACAAGAGCCAAGGCTAAACCAACAATACCTAAGTACTCTCAAGAGGAAAAAACAACATAGGTATCCAACCGAGAAGGCAAAACAAGTGGGAGAAACCAAGGAAACAATCAAGGAACAAGGCTAGTCCCAAGTTGTTTAGTTTGCAAACCAAACCGAAGATGGACTGAAGGAGTAAAGACCCGATAGCTTCATAAGAAACACACCATCCTTCTACCTCAAATGCCCAATTTATTGAGAAATAGCTCAGCACTGAGGTCTCTTCATCCGCCAGGCCTGTGGCTAGAGAGAAAAATATTAAAGAAAGGTACAAGGAAATTAAGTTGAGGAATGAGACATTGAAGGTTGATACTTATGCCCAGTACTCCAAGCAAACACCCACTAATCAAAATAGGTTAATGTCAAGCTTCGACATTAAAACTGGGAAGATGGAAATGACATTCATGCAACCTAAAGTGCGGCAACCAAGATCATCAACAGACTAGAAGAAAAAATATTTTGAAGTTTTGGCCAGGGATGTTCACCCCATTGACCAAATTGAGTTCCATAAGTAGGTAGGTGAGATGATATATTCCACCATGAAAATTAAAAGCTATGATTGTGCACAAATTTCAAGGTTCATTGTATAATATCACTGCACAGTAAAAGCTGGAAAAGGCCTCCTCACAGGACAAAAACAACATAATCAAATCACTAGAAGACTTAGTGATTGAGCTTGGACATGATCCCAATAATGTCAAGATTGCCAAGAAATTGATAAAGAAGAAAAATGAGGATATTACTGCTCTCAAAAAACAATTCAAAATGCCTCATTTAGAAAATACATAGACCAAGGAGGTCCTTGAAATCCAAACTCATCAGAACGAAATGATGGACCTTATTTTACAACTTAATTACCAATTGAAAGAAATGGAGAAGGAGTTGGACAGCTTAATACAACTAGAACAGGCTAGCCTTGAGACTGCCACTACCACTGTCATTCCAAGAGTCACTATAGCACTTCCAGCTGCAACAACATCTACATTAGCAACAGGTTCAACAATAGGAGTAGTTCATCTAGGTGATGAGACAAGAAAATTGGTCAAAGAAATGGAATACATGTCCATTAAGACCACAAAGATAAATAAGTTTAAAGGAAAGATAGAAAGTTTAGAGAATGAGAATAAGCTTACACATGCTATGCACAAGGAGGAAGTTCAGAAGTCAACTAGGTTGACTTAAAGAATGATTAGCTTAGAGAAATAACAAACATTGAAGGAGCCACTTGGCAAATCTAAAGAACAATTATGGGCCAATATCATTAATGATGTCAATGATATTTGACCATCTATACAAGTCACCTTTGAGCAAAATGACATAGTCAAAGAAGCTATAGAAGAAATACAAAGAGTTAAGGCTGAACTTGGAGACATGCCAGAAGAAGGCACCAGAATAATCCATTTCCTTAACTCCAAACATAAATATGAATTGCATGAACTGGACATAGATGACACGACAGGAACCATACTTGAGGTTAAAAAGGTGCTCACCAAGAGGAATTTGATGATAAACCTTGAGGAAAAACTCCAAACCGTGCAGCTCGCTATAGACAGGTTCATGGTAAAGTTTGGTTTTTTGAGGAAAAAAGGTCTACCAAATCCCTTGGTGATAAATGACAAATTGATGCCACAGGAAGACTACAACAAGAGATTCAAAGAGGTGGCAAAGAATAAGGAAAACAACTCTTCTATGAAGGGGATGCCTACTGGAAGGGTTGTATATCAGACATTTGAGAACCTATTTTACCTCCAGCATGAGGTAAAATGCTTTTTTTGAACACGCCCACTTCTGCTAAGTACACAAAAGCAGATGAGATTTATAGGAAAATGGTAATATAAAATTACCAGATGTAGATATTTGTGAGAAGTTAAATGACTTATTGTTTTGTAGGTAAATCCCCTCTGTGGACAAAGGCGATCCCACTAGCCTAACTGAGGCCTAGCAACAATCAAACAATGCTAACACGCAGGTTCCTAATTGCAAAATAAAGGCCAATGATGAGAGCCTACCTCGAATCCAACGCTTATATTTGTAGAAGGTTCGTCACTTCCGTTCTTTCGCTTTCGCTGGTCACAATCCTCACGATATCCGTGAATAAACACCTGCACATGCAAAGAACAAGACAAATACAAGCATAAAATCCAAGAAATGCAACTATGAATCAGTCAGAAAGGATACAACTCAAACATCATAATAAATACACATGAGTGGAACCATAATGATAGTCGTCTATTATTATTTATGAACAAAAGAGAATACAACCAAGTTTTGACGTCAAATTCTCCTTTGGCTCGGTGAATCAGCAACACATGCCTTGCAAAGCTTGTAGGGGATGGAAACAAGCCTCTCTCTCCTTGATCACTTGGACATAGATCTCCTCCTCAAAGATTTAGCCTCATAGGGATACACAAGACCTCTTGCAAGATGAGCTTAGCAATCCTCAGACTTTGGGAGTTTGAAAAGTAGAATTACTAACCAAGAATTACCAAATAGCTTGTCAAATGGGAAGGTACAAGCTTATATAGGGGTAGGAGGAGTAGATAAGATCATCCACTTGATTCATGGGATCGTCCTTATCATTAGGAAGCTTCCATGAGAGGTGGAGAACTACTTTCCTCCTTGGGAGATATGAAGCCCAACTGAACCACTTCAAACTGGAATTAGTTCATGGATAAGGTGGAAGGAACCTTCGGAAGTTTGATGGTTAAAAACTTTACGCAACTGGGTTGGCGCTAGTGTGACGATGAGACAGAGCGCCAGCTGGCGCGCCCTCTTTGGAGGATTTATCCCATTGGCGCGAGAAATACACTGTGGAACAACACCAATGGAGAAAGGGCTACATTTTTGGGTATTTTGCATAAGGTGTCTTCAGGGAATATAGACTACATACTTTAAGGGATAGAAAGCAGGTGTTTTCAAGTCATGTCACTTCTCACAGGTCCCAGAATAGGTCCTCCAATGTACGGGAGAAGGGGTAAGAGGGACGGTGACAAAATACTGTGTAACAGATGCCCCCTAAAGCATGAAGCCCGAGAGAGAGAGGGGTGAAGTGCTTCACAAGAACATGGTCGACTGAAAACACGGCCGCCAGAGAACCTGCACGAGATACAACTGATACCTCCAATACATGATGTACATGGTATGGGCACAACCATTCATAGCAGAGTACATAAAAATCTGGATCCCAGGTATGGATGCAGCCATCCAATGAGGATCAATGAATAGACTCGGGCATGGTCACAGCCATCCAGCGAATGAGTCATGTAGTGATTATAATAATCCACAAAATGTAGCCTGGATCTCATCAGACAAAATCCAGGGTCTTGCACTCCAACTCGACCCAAACAAAGTACAAGTTCAAGCATGCGAATATAGGAGTCGAAGTCGAACATGCGATAACATCGTTTGATTACTAGTCAATAAGGAAAACTGTTAACAGACGCGAGAGGTACCACCAATAATGAAAATGGTCCTCAAGGTACGATAGGTACAATCCACGGTGTGTGAATCAATGAGCTGGTGTCGAACACCCGTAGAATCATCCGATCGGAGGCCAATGATGAAAACCTCATGTCCAATACGAAGAACCTGCCAATGAGGCATGCAGGGTCCAAGGTACCTAAAGGGAATCTCTAAGTCAACTTCCTGGATAATGAGTTGAAGTCGACAGGAAGTGACCTTGATCGAAGGTGGGCCATAATGTTTCCCACATCATCGACACGAGACAAAGAAGGATAAAATGTTTTGTGTGAAGTATCAAAGGGAGGTTAAGTATTCCGCAGATGTCAACTTCTCTTGAGCATATCGGTGGCACGACAGTGGACTTGGCAGTATTTGATATCAAATGATCAAGGGTCATGGTGACAAGGCAATGAGCAGATGAAAGGTCAAACAGGGTAACCCAAACCCATGGAGGTGAGTGTGAAACAAGATGAGATGTACCCACCCAGACACGAATGCAGACAAGTGCCATGTTCAAGAGCGACATACTGCCGATGCGACGATGATTACGGTTCCTTTATTCCCCCACCATTTCTGGCGAGTACCCCGGTTATTTTTGGATGGCAAGCTTGACGGGGATAGCATATGCTTGAGAGGCGTCATCGCGACGGAATCTGATGTCATGAAGTTTTAACGAGTCTGACAAAGGAAAACTTGGCATCTTTTCACATTGAGAGAGTTTGAAAAGACAGCAAAAAGGAGACTCCAGGGGTGTCCTTTTTCGTGAAGTTGTGTATCTCGAGCCCGAAAAAGTATAAAACCATGCTCGAAAGAACCGCCCGATCATTATGACCGAGGAGTACTTTTCATAAGTAGTCACCCTGATCTGAAAAAAGTAAAAAAGCGATCAAAACCACATCGTTTCGTGACCGTTAACGAACCGGAAACGACAAGGGTCCGACGATCTTTTCATTTTTAAACGGTCAGAAATGGATTTAAAGACGACCACTTCTCATATCCATTTAACGAGTCAAGAGAACCAACTTGGAATTCTTTTCACATTTAGAGAGTCAGGAAAGAGCAAAAGACGACTCCAAAGTGACTTTTTTGTGTATTTACCAAGTCCGAAAAATTATAAAATACAACTTGTTTCGCCATGAAAGCTCAATAAATCCCTGTCGCTACACAAAAAATCGGCGTAAAACCCATTTTCGACACAAATATCCATGAAAATATTCATAAATGACTTTTTAAGGCTTAATTAGGGTCAAAAAGCTATAAAAAGGTGAAAATAGTAAAATAAAAATTACTTTTCACTTTTTACCTTTTTAGAGCGACATTAGGGCTTTTTGGAGTGTGACCTTCAGTTGACGATTGCGACCAATCCAGTGGACGATTTCGAGCGCCGTCAGTGCCAAGTAATTTGTCTTGTCCTTAGCTTCGTTTTCATCTGTTTGAAATTTGTTTTTAATTACATTTTCATTTCCTATGGGGGGAATTTCAAATTCATGGGTTGTGCCTATTAGCGCGGGTTTCGGGCACAGACCTGCGCCAATGGGGCAAATTTCCCATAGGGTGCGCGCCCATGGGCGTGACTGTTTTAGAAACAGTCGCGCCAATGGCCGCGCACATTTTTTGGGTTAATTTTAACAAATCTAAACCCCATTTTTTGCAATTTCAAGCTTCATGAGATTCTAATGCATCATTTTGACTTGTTTTTGCAGGGCAATCCACAAAAATGGTGATGATATGGAAGGAACGGGAACATGACCAAGTCGACCTATTAGCCCTAGCTGATGAGGATTGCATGGAAGCTCTGAGAGCGTGTGGGCTCAAGAAATTCTTCATGCTATCCTATTTGCGAGCTCAGCCAAAGCTTCTACAGTACTTGATTGACTTATGGGATGTAGAGGAACAGGTGTTCCGGATACGAGATCGGGTACTGGAGTTGGATGTATCGGATGTCTACTTCTTAACAGGATTGTCGCGACTAGGGTCGGCGCCTCGGTTGACTAGGAGCAGGCCATATGGGGAGAAGATGGATGAGGTAAAGGCTCATATTTTCCCAGAGGCAAGATATGGGCAGGGCAGTTCGAAGGTCGACATCTCCACCGTTCAGGATCTGTCACTGAGAGCCTTACTTTTCACTCTTACATGAGCTGCGGGGGCACAAGCGCCCCATGAAGCTACGAAGAACCACCTACTATTAGTGATAGAGTGCCTTAGCCCGACGATCTTAAATTGGGCGTCAGCTGTGACAACCAATATGAAGAGGCAGCTGAAAAGGGCCAAGCGGGGCAAGCTGCAAAAATTCGGGTATGGCTTCATCTTGGTGACGTTCTTCTTGGAACATGTGCCAAGCTTCCAGGGCCAAGGGGCCTTTGTGGCAGACCCAGCACCTCGAGAGCCGAGGATTGCTCGATGGGCGGCACTGACGCCGAGGGGTGGTGGCGGCCAGCAGATGTCCTTCATACCAGAGTTCTTCAGGTGGCTTCGCCGCCAACTGATCATGGTGGAAGACTCGTCGTATGCGGGGACATACTTCACTGGAGACCCCGACCTTCCCTTACTGGAGGGAGAGGACTGGTACGAGGAGATTGGTACGTCCTCATTTTTTGATTTTATATTTTTATGATTTTTTGTTATTACATGCTTGTCCTAATGACTTTTATATGCACATGCAGATGTCGGCCCAGAGCGTCCAACTAGCTTGTCTTCCGTTGCAAGAAGACATCCAGTAGCAGCAACAGCAGGTGCAGTTCCTCAAGAGGAGGGCGGTGACAGAGGGGAGCTTATCCAGAACCTCGAGGCTATCACTCGAGGGATCCTAGATTATGCTCGGTTAGCGGATGTCCCGCTAGCTTACCATAGGCACACAGTAGGGGTGCCAACTCGCATCCACCATCTCTTGAGGCTTCTAGTGCGGTCGGTGACGTGCTATCATGAGCACCACCGAGACTAGACATCTAGGCTTTTCTTTTCATGCATATTTTTTGAGAGACATGTTGTCTCCAGATGTATTCAGACAAACATGTATTATTTTTTGATGATGCACGGGGTGCAAACATTCTGGACACACACACATATATATATACAAATGTTTTATGGTCTTATTGTACTTTATGCTTCTTGTATTATGTTGATTCACATGTTATGCAAATGCCTGTCCAACACATAATTAGCTAATGCATCGGTTAACGTATTAAGTCATCTTGGAATATGTTGATAAGTAATGAAATGAAAATCCCTTTCTAATAAATTAACACATAAATACAACCTTAAAATCTGATGATCTCTGATGGAATAACGCCCGTTGAGTTGATGGACTACAAGTTGAGAGTCCAAGTTCACAACCAATGTGCGAATGCCAAGGTCAATCGCCTCAGCTAATAATTCAATCACAGCACTATATTCAGCAACATTGTTCGTTGTACAACCTAGGCAAACCCCTTGAATATCTACTAACTCCCCATGAGGATCGTAGATCACCCATGCCGCAGATGACAAGCTGCGTGTACTGCGGGAAGCACCATCAGCGAAACCAACGTAAGGTGATCCAGACATCTTTTCAAGAAGCAAAAGACACAATAAGCGGCAATCACGCCGACATACCAAAATAAAAATTAAAACATGCACACACAACACACTTGCTGAAAGCACACGTATGTACAAAAAGAGAGTGCCTGGACTCATGCATAGTGTTTTTTGAGATAAAGCCTGATTCGAGGCCTATCCAAGAGATTACCTTCATAATCAATAAGCTCATAGGCGCCTTTTTGCAAAACTCTTTTCACAATGTAGGGCCCATGCCACATAGGCTTGAGTTTTCCTGCCCCCAGCTTATCGTTAGCTTGATCATAGAGCAGTACTAGGTCCCCCTCAATGAAAGATTTGGCGTTAACAGTATTATCGAAGTGAGTTTTCACTCGCTTCTTCTGAGCTTCAATAGCTAAGGAGGCTAGACGACAAGTCTCATCCAGTCGTTCTAAGTAAAGAAGACGCTCTTCTACTGGAGTAGTATCAGGGAGCAACTTGACGGTTTTCTTTAATGAAGGAATCTCACACTCAATAGGAAGGGTCGCCTCCAGTCCATAAACTAATTGAAAAGGAGTGAAACTGGTGGCGTCCTTTATGGAGGTACGGTAGGCCCACAAAGCAGAGAACAACATCAGATGCCAATTGGACTTATGCTTTCCAATAGTTCTTTGAAGCATCGTGACCAAAACCTTGTTCACGGCTTCCACTTGACCGTTTGCCTGAGGATAGTACGGGGTCGATCTATCATGCCTAATGCCCAATTGGGTTGTTAACCTGGTCATCATGTGATTACGAAAATGTTTTCCGTGATCAGTGACGATGGCTTGGGGTACTCCGAACTGCGAAATAAGAAGGTTGAACAAAAACTGCGCCGCGGTGTGACCGTCTTCTGACAATGTAGGCATCGCCTCGGCCCATTTCGTGAAATAATCAACAGCAACAATGATGTAGCCATGCCCCTCGGCCGAGCGAGGGTTACAGGTCACATAATCGATGCCCCATTTGGAAAAAGGGCCGACGGTTACAACGGGGTGTAGTGGAGCAGGGGGTGCACGCATCTTCCGTTGGTAAATATGCCATTCATGACACGAATGGACAACAAGAATGGAATCCTTGAAAATGGAGGGCCATAAATAGTCGGCATGGAGGATTTTTTGTGCAGTGGCATACCCAGACATGTGACCGCCACATGCACGAGAGTGGCAGTCATTCAGAACTCTCTCGGCTTCTTCGAAAGTCAAGCATCGGCGAAGAACAGAATCAACACTGAGATGGTACAGGGTGTCCCCAACGATGCAATATGGTTGGGCTTGATGTCGGATCTATCGACGAGCATCCTTAGAGGTCTCGGGATGGAAGGAGGATGTCTACAAGTAGACAATAATATCCCCGTACCAGGGATCGAGGGTGCTAATGAGGAAGAGAGTTTCGTCTGGAATGGAATCCTCTAACTAAGAGGAAGCAACAGTGGATGGCAAAGAACACAACAGCTCAACGAAGACAAGTGATTTCTTAGACTTGGCAGCAGAAAATTTCAAGTCAAACTCTTGGAGGACAACTATCCACTTCGAGTATTTTCCCCTCAGCAACTGGCGTGACTGAATATAGGTCATAGGGTTGCAATCGGAGATCACTGTCGTAGTACGCAACAAGGTCTAATGACGGAAACATTCAACAGCGCAAACAACAGCGAGGGCTAACTTCTCGACATAAGCATATCGAGTTTCCATATCTAACAAATTGCGGCTAATGTAGTAGATAACGTGTTCAGTGCCCTCGTCATCAACCTGAACCAAAACCATATCGATGGTGGTATCAACAGTGGCGAAATACAACGTGTAATCGCAATGATAATTCGGAGGCCGCAACAAAAGGGCGGAAACGAGGAGAGTTTTAAGATGTGCAAAAGAATCCTCAGCTATGGCATCCCATCGGAACGGGGTGTTGTGCTTGAGTAACCGAGTGAACCCTTTTGCCACTTCGGCATAATTCGGGATAAATCGTCGTAAAAAAATTTCTTTACCCTGCAAACTCTGCAGTTGCCGCAAAGAAGCAGGGGGAGGAAGATTCAAAATGGCTTCGACTTTAAGGGGATCCAAACGGATGCCCTCTCAGGAGACGATGAACCCAAGAAGTCGACCGGATTCTATGCAGAAGACACATTTATGCGAATTAAAGCGGATATTGTAGTGTCGACAGCGAAGAAAACTCTCGCAGAGATGTGACGGATGGTCTTGGTGCTTAGCAGAATGAGCGGGAAGGTAATCCAGATAAGGCTGTACAATGTGCCGGATATCATGAAAGGCATAAGACATCACACATTGAAAAGTGGCACCGACATTCTTGAGACCGAAAGGGAGCTTTTTATAAGCGAAAGTACCCCACGGACAGATAAAGGTCGTCTTGTGTTGATCAGCGGGCGCGATATTAATCTGGTTGTAGCCAAAAAAAGCCATCCATAAATGAATATATCTCACTCCCAGCACACTCATCAATGAGTTGGTCAATCAAAGGTGGTGTGGGGTAGTTATCTTTCGAGCAGGCTCGGTTAATATCACTATAATCGACACAGACACGAATAGTACCCTACTTTTTATCCACAGGGACAATGTTAGAGACCCAATCTGTGAGTGGGATAGGGTAAATGAAACCAACTTTAAGAAGTCTATCAACTTCCGCTTTGATAGCTGCAGCCTTATGGGGCTGCAGAGGGCGTAAATGTTGACGAATAGGTTTAGCTCCTGGATACGTAGGTATTTCATGCACTACAATGTTTGGATCGATGTCGGGCATCTCTTCATAAGACCATGCAAAGACGTCACAGAACTCGCGAAAAAGAGCTATATAGATTTGAATTTCCTCAGGAGTGCAAGTGACTCCTGTATAGATGTTCTCAACAATCCCTGGTTTGACAGAGATGTCGATAGGTTGGGTCTGCGTAATGTTCCCCAAATTCCCTTCAAATGATACTTGATAGACCTGAATAGGCGTATGAAGAGGTTGTGAAGGGAGACATGGAGAAAACCGCTCGAGACAAGCCAACGTTTCCCGAAGGGTAGAGAGAAACAAGGAACGGTGATGAAGATTGAACCACGGGTGTCATGCCCCCAAGCCTACGGTGGTCTTTCAACCATGCCGGCGAGGTGCAGCACCACCACACACTTTATTTTTAACAATACTAATGTATGTGGACTACGCCTAATTCACAACCAACAACTTAGTTTGTTTTTCGTAACCAAGTAAAATGCATTAATCCTTTATATCAATGAAGCCCATACTCATTCATTATCACAGCAATTATAAAAGAGATCAATTGCACGATATAAAGGGGAGGGGCAACTCCCGAACAGTCTGCCCAATAATGTATTATATATCAGTTTTACAACAGTACAATGCTTAAGTGTGCTTGGCAAACTCCAAGCCAACACTTAGCCAAATTTTACAATCAATAGGCAACCTCCCTTTACATAGACAAATGCACACCTTGCACCAAGAGTGGGTGCCCATACGGGTCACCAAGGCACTCTACACAATCCTGCACATCTGCACATTCCAACCTTCACTCACGGCCCTCTTAACCAACCAAGATCCAAGTGTTACCTCTACGCACACACCATGCAATGCGCATGAGCTATGCGCACCTAAAGTTGTGCACTCTCCACTAGATATGCGAAGGCAAGAGATGATGAACGAGTGATTGTTCGAATGCCATTTGAGCGTTCAACGCTCACATACTTATACGCCTTCAACGTGGGCGAGGGGTGGGTGAACGCCCCTTGGCTAACCCCCCAAAACGCTTGCACACAAGCCCCCAACGCTCAACATCCGTCGTCGGCTTCTCCATATGCGAGTCACTTCTCCACACCATATAAATCTGTCGAACACTTAGTCGCATAAGTGTTTTAGCTCGGTCTCACATGTATCTGCCTTTCGTCGCATTGTTCACGGTATCGGCGCACTTCCTCCGCAGCACCGTCTCACATCCGCCCAATGCGCGCCCATCGTGCACTCATGCCCGGTCGCCTAGTGCCCGCCCGTCGCATGAATCCTAAGGGGTTACATCCTCCTCCACCTGAATTCGTTGTCGTCCTCGACAACATCCCCAAGCATCAACCCATGATATCGACTCCTCCACATATGGTAACCATCCCTACAACATATGTAGGACTCCATATCCACCATGTCTCATCTAAGTGACCAACTGCCACCAAGATAGTCCATAGAAAAGTATGCCATCGATGTCCATGATCATCGACCACCTGCCACAATATCTCCATGCTGCTCTCCACCATGGAAGGCTGATCCCTCCAACATCAAGCTACATGTCCACTACAACAATGTGTCAACTCCATCATGTGCAAAACTGCCCATGATATATCAACAAGTGTTAACACATCACAACCATGTGTCAACATCTCATCAATCTGTCAAGTGCTCAAAGAGAACACTTCTCCATCAAGTGTCAAGTGTGTCAAGAGAACACCTCATCATCAAGTCAAGTGCCTCAAGAGAACACCTCTCTCCATCATCAAGTCTCAAGCGTCCCAAGAGAGCACCCCATCATCAATTCAAGTGCCTCAAGAGAACACCTCTCTCCATCATGTGTCCTATGTGTCCAGCTGCAATGATACTCCAACCCAATGTCAACACATCTCTGCTCACTGATGTCCCTCATGTCCGAACTAGTTGGGTAGCTAATCCAACCATCACGCTCAAATCATGAGAGTGAACATCCTCATGCCACCATCAATTGTTTCCTAAAACATCTGTCACATCGTGAACTCATCGAGAATAAACCATGCTCAAGTCCATGAAGTAATCTCCATCTATCTGCAACATGTCATGATGCTTGATGCCAAGCCATCCCTGCACCATCAAACCTGCCCAACTGCTTTAAGGGACTCACTGCCATGAGCAGCTAACAACGAGCCCCATCTTCTTGTTCCTCTAAGAATATGTAGAGGGGTGAGAGCCTGAAGGTTCACCCTCACTAATCAATTCGATCCCCCTATCAGGATCTTGAACTTCCAACATTTGTAGATAAGTGACCCCGTCCTCACCCGGCCTCACATATACTTCATCATCATCCTCATCCTCAATCACCTCTAGCCTTCTTGTCAAGTCCAAGATACTATCTGAAAGTGATTTGATGACCAATGATTGTTCGGTAAGCTTTGTCTCTACCTTGGACAAACGCTAGCTCATGTCATCCAACTTCTTCTCATCCCCCATCTCCATCGCTGCTAATTTACATTCAGGCCTAGTTGCACCAAAGGTAGGCACACCTATGGGTACATCTTCCCTTCCATCGTAAATGTACAACTTCTTCAAATGTGGTACCACCATCACATCATATTGCTTCATAAACTCCATTCCTAGTACATAGTCATCAATCCTCACTATATTGAAGTCCACCTTCCCGATCCATTCACCAATTGTAGTGTCCACTTGTTCATCTACACCAAGTACTTTGTTCGGAGGAGAGTTCACCGTCTTCATATGTGCCTTGATAGGAACATATTTCAGCCCAACCTTCCTTACAGTATCTTCACCCATGAAGTTGTGAGAGGCCCCACTATCTACCATAGTGAGTATGTCAGCACCTCCAACTTTCATTCAGACATACTCCAACTTGTTCCTCTCAGGATCCTTCCGAGAGATCACTTCTGTAGCAGCAGCAACACCAAGAATCTGCATCATACCCACAGAAGCACCTTCATCTTTCGTATTAGATTGTGCTATAGCAGCCACCTTCGGTTTAGAGGGACAATTCTTCACCGTGTGTGGACCATCACCTTCGAACTATCATCTGATTTCGAAGCTTCCTCTTTCTTCTTATCTTTCGGTTTATCTAACTTCTTCTTCCTATCATCAGAAGTCTCATCATAGTGTTCAACCAACCTGTCAACTGCAGCAAAGGCTTCTTCAAGTGTACAAATCCTTTGTCTCTTCACCTCATTACGTGCCCAAGGCTTCAATCCAACAATGAAATTGAATACCTTGTCTCTTTCCGCCATATCATGTAGCTCAAGGACTGCACTTGCAAACTCCCTTTGATAAGTTTGAAGGTTCCCGGTTTGCTTTATAAACTTTATCTTCATCCTAGCTTCCCATGTTTCATCCTAAGGACTAAAATGGGCCTGGAAGGCTCCTTTCATTTCATCCCAAGAAGTGATGTCAGTAGCACTACCATTGGCAATCTGATCCATCCTTCATCTCCGCCACATCTTGGCATCTTTTGTGAGGAATTGAGCAGCAACCTTGACCTTAGTCCCATCATCAGATAGACCCAAACTTTCCAAGTATTGCTCCATGTCCCACAAGAAGTTACCAAGAGTTTTTGCACTCCTTGTACCATCGAATGAATCCGGTTCCTTGACTTTCACATGAGGCACTCCTCCACCTGAGCCATGCCACACGGCTTTCTTCAACACCGCTATTTCATCCTTGGCTTCGTCAAGAGCTTTCCTCAAGTCCATAATCTCCACTAGACCCTAGTCCCTTGAAGCTTCAACGTCCTTGACCCTTAATTCAAGTTGTGTACACATCAAATCAGTGTACTCATGCTGAGTTCGGAGTTCATCGAGTTCATCTTTCACCTTCAAGAATGCCTTTTGTTCTTCCACAACAAGGTCAATCCTTGTTCCAAAGTTTCTGTCTAAGTACTCCAACCTTTCCACTACTTTCTGCATTAACCCAAGAGTAGTGTCCATGGGATCACGACTAGACCCTGCATGAGATTCAGCCATTGCCAATAGCCTCTTCCTTCTTTGTAAACTAGTCTCGACCATGCAGCGGCTTCACCTGCAACCCAAGTCCTTGATGTCACACTTAGAGTGTTTCACCAACCTCTTTCCCTGCAAGAGCCTGTTATCACGACCACTTCTTCACAAGTGCACCCACACCTGCCTTCGTCACAAGCTCACCAAGCTATGATACCAACTGTCACTCCCCCAAGCCTATGGTGGTCTTTCAACCGTGCCGGCGAGGTGCGGCACCACCACACAGTTTCTTTTTAACAATACTAATGTATGTGGACTACGCCTAATTCACAACCGATAACTTAGTTTGTTTTTTGCAACCAAGTAAAATGCATTAATCCTTTATATCAATGAAGCCCATACTCATTCATTTTCACAACAATTATAAAAGACATCAATTGCACGATATAAAGGGGAGGGGCAACTCCTGAACAGTCTGCCCAATAATGTATTATATTTCAGTTTTACAACAGTACAATGCTTAAGTGTGCTTGGAAAACTCCAAGCCAACACTTAGCCAAATCTTACAATCAATAGGAAACCTGCCTTTACATAGACAAATGCACACCTTGGCACCAAGAGTGGGTGCCCACATGGGTCACCAAGACACTCTACACAATCCTGCACATCTGCACGTTCCAACCTTCACTCATGGCCTCTTAACCAACCAATATCTAAGCATTACCTCTGCGCACACACCATGCAATGCGCATGAGCTATGCGCACCCAAAACTGCGCACTCTCCACTAGATATGTGAAGGCAAGCGATGATGAATGAGTGATTTTTCGAATGCCATTTGAGCATTCAACGCTCACATACATATACGCCTTCAATGGGGGTGAGGGGTGGGTGAATTCCCCTTGGCTGACCCCCGAAAATTCTTGCATGCAAGCCCCCAACGCTCAACATCCGTCGTTGGCTTGTCCATATGCGGGTCGCTTCTCCACACCATATAAATCTGCCCAACACTTAGTCGCATAAGTGTTTTCTCTCGGTCGCACATGTATCCACCTTTCGTCGCATTGTTCATGGTATTGTCGCACTTCCTCCGCAGCACCGTCGCACATCTGCCCAACACGCGCCCATCGTGCACGCGCGCCCGGTCACCCGGCGTCCGCCCATCGCATGAATCCTAAGGCGTTACAACGGGGGTTCCTCGAGAGACATGGTATCCATGATGGCTTCGTCGGAAGGAAATATTTCCTTTAATGGATCCAAGGAGGCACATTCTCCAAGCCAAGGGGAATAGTCTTATGAGTCAAGAGTGTCACTTAAAGAAGCGGGTTCAGCAGGAGGAGCCGATACAGCAATGATTTCGATGTAGTTGAGCTCGGCGGGACTCAACGGCATCTCCTCGCCCCATGATTCTATCTGGTCGATGGGGGCAAGGACCCAGGGATCAGAACAAACCGAAATCATACTGACAGAGGCGAGGTTGGGAGGTGGGAGTGAGAAAACACCCATGAGGGCGGGATCTTTGAAGAGCTCGGCTCCCACACTCTCGAAATGGATGGAGGTATGCTCCACGAAAGGCACATTTCCTTCAGAAGAAGAAGCCAACAAGGAGAGCTGGTCTACCGTGACAATTTTCCCTTGGTGATGGAAACGGATGACACGGAAGAGGGATGAAGCCACGGCACGCATGGCATACATCCAACTCCGGCCCAGAAGGAGGTTGTAAGTAAGATTTGCGTCAACGACCTCAACTTCTACTTCAACGATTTTCCCTTCTAAAGTGATCGGAAATCGTTTAAGAATACCATAGGGATGAGATTCTCTCCCATCGAAGGCTTTCAGCGTCGTAGGAGACTAGTTCAGAGTCGGAGACTCGATCGCTTTCCACAAGCAATAGACATGATGCAAGTTGACACGCCCTCATCAATCACTATACGATGGATCATTTTTGAATTGATGAAGACTTGTATGAGAAACATGATCTGATGAGGCAGCCTTGGGACATGGCTCTTGAGATCAAAGGTAATCAGATCCAAATCTGTCGGGTCGATGCCACCGATGGCCGATAGCTGGGACTTCCTCTGAGAGGGGCAGCTTTGGAGAACTTCTAAGGTGGACATAGCTGACGGATCCTGCGCTAAGTCCTCAACTATGCTATAGTGTTGAGTAGCACGAGCATTTGGGTTGGAAGATGATCCCCTGAGTACTCCTTTGGCAGGGGGTCGGATGGTCGTCTCAGTACTTGGTCTCTCGATATGGAGCGGACCAGAGCTGGATGAACGAGCGCTTGAGGGAACCTCGAGCTCCTTCCCGGTGGATGACAGATACTCCTTTGTTCGAGTCGTTACATGAAGGGGAATGGATCCAGCCATGAAGACTTGGGAACCAAAGGGAGAAGAAGACGAAGATGGATCAGCCACCATTTAAGTCTATTGAGAGGGGAAAGGTTCTTTCAGAACCGCAGGAATCCCAGGGGCACCTTTCAACAAACGACTAACCTCGGACCGCCTTGGGCAGTCTTTGGTGTACTGATCCTCATCACAGATGAGACAAGGATACTTGGGTTTGCGCTTGGCTCCTTCCTCGGATGGAGGTTTGGAGGAATCCTGTTTAGGTTGCTCAAACTTATTCTTTGCTTTCCCCTTTTTCTTTCCTTTCGAGGCCTTACTCTCCGTGGTGGACTGGACAACGTTAACCTCAGAAGTACTTCTAGAATTTGAACCACCCTGAGAAGTGTTTTCATTAGAAGAATTCAATTTTTGCTTCCCAGGGTTCGAGGATGATTTTTTGGACGAAGGATTTACAGAGCCAATAACTCCATCAACAGATGGCTTTGGTGGAGCCTTGGATGTACCGGGCCTCGGGGCATCAGGAAAATACTCATATAAAGTATCTGACTGAGAATAAACTAAGTCAAGGTACTGAGCACGCACGATATCTTGCTCTTCAGTCACATAGGCTCCCATAGCAATATCCCGTGCAATCTTAGGGACAAAGGAAGTTGTGAACCAATTGGTGAGGAGTTGATCAGGAATCCAAAACTTGATCAACCGATGACGCCTTCTCCATTCATGTATATGATCAGAGATATGCGTAGCCATATCCTGCTTGAGAGACGTAAGGAGATGTGTCCCTGTCTCATACCGAATGGGTAACTGAAAATGAGTGAGGAATTCCATAGCCAATGAATTGAAATCTTTAAAAGGACCACGGGTCAATTCAATGTACCATTTAGCAGTAGAGCCTATGAGAGTCCTTTGGAACATGCGAAGTCGAACCGAATCATCAAGCCATGAATTGGACGAACACCAAAGCTGATAAGTCATTACATGGGCTTGAGGATCCTCTCCAGCCTTGACGTCGAATTTGGGACAATCACCAGGTATATTAGTTGGAACTGGTGGCCATTGTGGGTTATGCAAAATAGGATCATTTGTTAACTTCGACACATCGGGCAATTCCAACGTCACTAGAAATGGTAGTTGCGGGTTGAAGGACATCTGCGGATATGAGGTAGGGCCAGAGTTCCATCCAGTTGTTGGTTGCCCCCATTGATCTTGTTTGGACGGACCAGGTCCAAAAGGACCTTTTCCATAGGAACTTTGTCCATAAGGGTTATATCCGTAATCGGATGGTTGATTCTGGTTCTGTCCCCCAGCGCCCCATTGATTACCATACTGCCCTACAGGAGCAACATTGGGTTGCTGGTAATTTTGATAAGGGGTGGCCTGTGGCTGTTGGTAATTTTGATACGGGGCAAATTGATTTTTCCCCTGGGGTTGCTGGTATCCATATCATTGCTGAGCTCCATATTGAGCCTAGGAACCAGGCGGCATTTGATAAGAAGGTTGGGATTGGTACCCACCTTGTGGCTGGACACCAATTTGATTCTGGGCCTGGTAACCAGGTTGAGCTTGAGAAGCAGGAACAATCTGCATGCCCGTTTGAGTCGACCTAGAGAGATATCCTTGCGAAGACTGAGGTTGGGCCATCTGGACGGAAGGTTGTCCTGGTTGGATCTGAGACGGACCTACTTGCCCAGAAGGTTGGACTTGTTGGGTATTTGGTTGTCCTTGCGCAACCGAAGGTTGTCCTTGTAGACCAGATGGCTGACTAGGCTAAGCAGTGGGCTGGCCTTGCTGCATTTAAGGTTGACCACCGTGCCTAGAAGGGTAGCCTTGCTAGTTTCCGAGTTGTCCTTGCTGCACGTAAGGTTGCCCTAGATTCCCATAGGGTTGACCCGAAGGGTATCCCTGTTGAGGTCCAGGTTGTCCTTGTTGAGCATAAGGTTGTCCAAGGTTTCCAGAAGGTTGCCCAAGATATGTATAAGATAGACCACCAGAGGCCGAAGGTTGTCCCTAGTAGAGTTGTCCTTGCGAGCCTCCAGGTTTCCCTGGATAGTTTTGGCCATAATATTGCTGCCCATAATTAGGTTTCGTGTAGGATGGCTGACCTTGGTATGATGGCCCTTGAGATGGCTGCCCTTGATCCGGACGGAATTGGCCACCACTGTAACCAGTGGTACCCCAAGCCACATTCAACGGAATGGTACCTTCTACAGCGGGTTGGGCTGGCAAGGAGGTATACAAATAATGATTGATAGGGTCATAATAAGGGCCTTGCCCGCCTAGATTTTGGACAGCATGCAAGTACTGAGAATATGCCCCCCCTGCTGAAATGGCATCAGAAGAAGGCGGGGCACCGCTTGCAGGATGAACAACTCTGGCAACATGTGCCAATTGACTACTACGTACTGGACCACGGGATGGGTCGGCGACAGTAGTTACGACGGAAGATGCCGTAACGGCACTAGCAATTGGAGTCGACGATGCGACACAAATGGTCGGACTGGTCGGAACTGATGTGACAACGGTATGGTGAACTTGGAAGAAAAAAGGTCTCGTAGTGGGAGCAATGTTATTATCCCACATAGAAGAGGAACTCGCAGAGCCCATAGCATCCCTCAGAGATCTATAGCGTGCTGGCACTGTAATACCGAGAGATGTAACAGTGTAGGGCATAGATATGACCAAGGATGTGGCCGGGATGGGAGTCTCAATACTCGACATAACGGGTGTCCCACTCAATACAGGAGATGTGTCTTCCATATCAGAAGAAGCCATCGGGGTCGAAACACCAATAGGAGTAGAGGGAAAATCCTCTTTAGAAGGCTCCCAAACAGGGTTCCAAAACACGTCGTAAATCTCGTCCTCTGGAGCACGAGATTTCAACAGTTGGACACTTGGAATAACATGGAAAGTGTCACCACAAACCGATGTCTCAGGAGCAGCAGAAGAAGGAGACCCTTGGTCACTCAGGACGGGAGACGGCATCGATGGATCCGCCAGGATGATCGAATCAAACAAAAATCCTAGACAAGTTAACGATAAGAGACCCTACTCAAAACTAACGCAAACAAGATCTAACAAGGTAAATGTAATCGTGGTCGAATAAATTTTTAAGACATTAGGACACAAATTGACCTTTTCATGTTTTAAGAGTTGAGAAAAGGACAAAAGATGACTCTTGTCGCCTTCGAATATTTAATGAGCCCAAAGTGACAAATGCTCAAGAGAGCCTTTTCTTTTAAGGAGTCCGAAAAGGATCAAAAAGTGACTACTCTGGAGAAACTAGGCAAGGGGTTTACTAGACAATCCGTCAAACTTAATATACACCTTAACAATCATATGAAAGCCAAGGACTTTTCGTACGCCAGTCAATCTTCTCGAATGCTGTGTTCGGTGCGTTACAGGCTGTAAGGCGGCAGACACGACTTCCTGTGGATCAAGGATGATAACCTAGTGGAGTCTCCCCATATATACACGATGGTACGTGGGAGCACGAGTCCGTACTAGACCACAGTTGAATCACACAAGGAGGAATCACCCAACCTTAATGCGAGAACAAAAGTGACTAGGTTTAACGACGCCGAAGCACGTCTCTAGCCTAGACCTCTAGAATGTGAGAGTTATGTTCCAATGCGTTTTTAAGTTCATTCAATTTATTTTAAAGTTGATCTTGAGTTATGTTTCGATTTTCAGGTCCTACCATATGTAATTTCTCAAAATTCCTAAATGAAATCTATATGCCAAAACATGTCATTCCATTCGATGAATGCCAATTACAAAAGAGTTTAGAGAGCTTTCATGCAAACCAAACGATCACAAACAACAAAGAGTTTCCCTAATTTAGCTAACGCAAATCACTAAACTTTTCTTTAAGATCACTAATTCACTAATCAAAATGAAAAGTCCTAACTTTCATTAACTGTTTCAAAGCAAAAGAGATTTTCTTTTTCAATAATGACAAAATGCACTAAAGAGCTTTTGAGAAATAACACTAACAAATTCTAACCAATACACACACGTTCAGTTCCTCAAAACACAAATCAAACATCCAAAAACCAAAAAGGTCCCAAAGACAACAATGAGCCATGTGATCTGGGCTCAAAGTGAGACGAAGCAGAATTCAAGTGAAGACGAAGCAAATCACCTAAATAACACAACGAAATGATTCACGACTACCAAAAAAGTGTAAGGGAGAAAGCAAGAGAGTCTACTAGACAACAAAAAGATCGAAACACCTTAGGAAGGCTCGATTCACAAGGCCACTAGATGCCTTAGGGCTAGAAATGCGAAATCGGTTGAAAAAAGCAAACACACAAAGGGTAGTGATCGAAACCAGTCAAATCACACTCCAACACGCCAAAGTAGTCTAATAAAGGTACTTAGGACAAAACCAAAGCTCAAAAATGAAGAACCAAGCAAACTTCAAAAGTTTATAGGCCTGGCGTGACTGTCCGGCTACAACAAGCGCCTTTCAGGATTGGCGCGGGTTGTTAATGTGCAACTTGCGCCAACTGGTGCGACTGTCACGCTATAAACTAGCGCTAGTCGAGTTTGCTATGGAAAACAAAAAACACAAGAGCGAAGGCTAAACCAAAAATACGTAAGTACTCTCAAGAGGCAAAAACAACATAGGTATCCAACCCAGAAGGCAAAACAAGCGGGAGAAACCAAGGAAACAATCAAGGAACAAGGCTAGTCCCAAGTTGTTTAGTTTGCAAACCAAACCAGAGATGGACTGAAGTAGCATTGATCTACTTCACTAATGCAAAGAAATAGCGTTTCGAAGGCTATCTGGCTAGACTTCAGACTCCCTCTAATAGTTGACAAATCAAACAAAAAGACAAGATAAACAAACAAGGCAAGAGCCAACTCCCGAGCGGAGTTGCCAAAACATTGTGTAGGTAAATCCCCTCTGCGGACAAAGGTGATCCCACTAGCCTAACTGAGGTCTAGCAACAATCAAACAACGCTAACGCGCAGGTTCCTAATTGCAAAATAAAGGCCAATGATGAGAGCCTACCTCGAATCCAACGCTTATATTCGTAGAAGGGTCGTCGCTTCCGTTCTTTCGCTTCGGCTGGTCACAATCCTCACGGTCTCCGTGAATAGACACCTGCACATGCAAAGAACAAGACAAATACAAGCATAAAATCCAAGAAATGCAACTATGTATCAATCAGAAAGGATACAACCCAAACATCATAATAAAGACACATGAGTGGAACCATAATGATAGTCGTCTATTATTATTTATGAACAAAAGAGAATACAACCAAGTTCTGACGTCAAATCCTCCTTTGGCTAGGTGAATCAACAACACATGCCTTGCAAAGCTTGTAGGGATGGGAACAAGCCTCTCTCTCCTTGATCACTTAGACATAGATCTCCTCCTTAAAGATTTAGCCTCATAGGGATACACAATACCTCTTGCAAGATGAGCTTAGCAATCCTCAGACTTTGGGAATTTGAAAAGTAGAATTACTAACCAAGAACTACCAACTAGCTTGTCAAATGGGAAGGAACAAGCTTATATAGGGGTAGGAGGATTAGATAAGATCATCAACTTGATTCATGGGATTGTCCTTATCATTAGGAAGCTTCCATGAGAGGTGGAGAACTACTTCCCTCCTTGGGAGATACGAATCCCAACTGAACCACTTCAAACTAGAATTAGTTCATGGATAAGGTGGAAGGAACCTTCAGAAGTTTGATGGTTAAAAACTTTACCCAACTGGGTTGGCGCTAGTGCGACTCTGAGACAGAGCACCAGCTGGCACACCCTCTTTGGAGGATTTACCCATTGGCGCGAGCAATACACTTTGGAACAGCGCCAATGGAGAAATGGCTACATTTTTGGGTATTTTGCAGAAGGTGTCTTCAGGGCATATAGAGTACATACTTTAAGGGATACAAATCAGGTGTTTTCAAGTCATGTCACTTCTCACAGGTCCCGGAATAGGTCCTCCAATGTACGGGAGAAGGGGCAACAGGGACGGTAACAAAATACTGTGTAACACTTACTGTAAAAATGCATAGTCAGTGTGAAAAATCACAGTAAAAGAAAAATAATAGGACAGCCAAATGAATGAGTATCAAGGTAAAGAGTATTAGTTGAAAGGGAAAATTAAAAATAACAGTCAGCGTGAAGACCAACAGCAAGGCAAAGAATAAACAAAAAAATATCAAAGCATAAAGACAACACAACCAAATAAACATGGACAACATACAACAGTTGAACATATGTCTCTATCTTCTTGCATGAAGATATTTCTTTTTCCTAGATTAATTCCCAAGATAGTTTGGGATATTTTGTAAACTATTTTTTTATAAATACTTTAGAATTCAAAGTATTAAGTGTGGATTGCTAGACATTTGTAGAGTTGTATTGATCTATAACTTGAGGGTTCATTGTACCAAATTTTCAAGTCAGCAAAATGGACTGAGTAATAAAGAGACTGCATTACAAGATTCATGTGTTGAGCTACTTCAGTGAAGTATTTTCTTTTGTCAAATTCTTATTCTCTTATGTATTGCACAAACCTAAATGTTATCTAAATTGAATGAATTAACTGGATATTTATTTCAAAATTTATTTAAGTACACTCTGTCTTGAACTGTTAATTATTTTATTGTTTTTTTTCCAGTATCCGGATCTAAGAATCCTTAATTTCTCTCCTATCCCGGTTTACCTCTTTCACTGCCTTCATAATACGGTTTAAGTAATCCTTAATTTCTCCTTCAATCCGATTGAAAACCACTTCACCATCCAGCCTTAAGATCTAAAATTACTCAGCTACCTTGCCCTGTAAACACTATCTTTAGACCTTGATCCAATCCTATTGTGTTAATACTTGACCCCATACCCCAATGTTAAAAGACATGCCTATATCCATCTAAGTAATGCCACCACCAAATCAAAATCAAAACCCAAGTACAATCATAACCAACCTAAAATCAATTAACTACACAAAGTTAAATCATAAAGAAAGATCCCTCTCTGAGCATTAGGAAGGCTAGATCCTAATCTCCATAGTAGATTTCTGGTTACCTCTATCATTTCTTTTCTAACAACTCTGGAGAAATTTTGGAGTGATAACATATACCACTCCATCCTCTAGGAAGAGTCATCTTTCAGCACTTTTCTAACTCTTGTAACATGAAGATATCGTCAAGTACTTGTCTTTTAGAACTTGTTAAATTAAATTAATTGACATCATCTCATTATAAGTTTAACCCTTTCCGGACGGAGACACACTATTGTACGAAAAATGAACACCTTAGTCGAACATGGCTACGAGGTTCTATCGAATATTGTTTTCTACCTTTCCGGATTCGAGACACAAATTACGAAAAGGGACATGATAGAGTTTTATTTTTCACCTCTTTTTAAAACTCTCTAAATATAAAAAAGATATCGAGTTATCCTTCTGTCGGACTCGTAAAAAATTAAATGACACAGGACTTGTCACCATGATGAAACTGATTTTCTCCTTCCTAGGGCTCGTAAAACTTACTAGGATGGATTCATTAGAAGAATGAACTTATATGACAAGAATATGCCATCCCCTTCAAGTTTGTGATAAAAATAATTGGGGTGCTTGCTAGAAGTAGTGGGGAAAAATGAAAATGAAACATCCTTTGTATAGGCATCATGTCACTCTTGAACATGACACTCTACTGCTTCTTGTGTTGGGTTTGGGATATCCTCACTTAGTCACTTGTCCTCTCAAGTTTGGGTGAGCCATTTTTTCCTCTCATTTGACTATTCCACTTCATCATCATGACCTTTAGCCTTATGTTGTATCAAACACTGCCACACTCCAAAGTCCTATCACCAATGTTCAAGAGAAGTCCTATCTGCAGCCTATTACCTATACATTGTCTGACCCTTTTTTACCTTCTTGGATCTTACTCATTTCATTCGACTTTATTCCTCGTTTCATGTCGATGATGCAGGACTCATCATGGCCCTCCTTTGATGGGTCACTTCCTATCGACCTCAACTCATTATTCGAGAGGATGACATAGAAACTCCCTTGCATGCCATAATCATAATTTCTTCACATCCGACAACAGGTTTTCACCATTAGCCTTCAATCGGTTGATTACATGAGTGTTCAACTTAAAATTCTTTTTTCACATTCACGGATTGTATTGTCGTACCTTGAGAGTCATTATTTCTCTCATGCCTATTAACAGTCCACATCATTGGCAAGTAATTAGGCAGTTTTCTAGCATGTTCGACTTCGACACATTCATTCGCATGTTATAATTCATACATTGATTAGGCTGGGATGGAGCGCAAGACCCTGAGTCTTGTCTGATATGACTCGGGTTGCATTGGGTTATGTATTATTCAAGATTGTACACATGTTTCTTCTATATAGATGGTTGTGACCATACAGTGGGACTTTACATTTATGATGATCCTTTTATATTGGGTGGTTGCGTCCATTCCTTGGCTCTTATATTTACAAATGGCCCTTCTCATTCGAATGGTTGCACCCATATTATGGATATTTTTTATATTCCTTTACCTAGATGGTTCTATCCATACTATGGATTCACGTTTGATATCAAATATGTATATGTAGATGCATTCTTGATTTGTAGGTCTCATGGTAGTCTTTGTTCTGCTCCTTGCAAAATCTCGTAATTCAGCTCAATCATCACTCCCCTTTCTGCCTTCTTGCTTTAGGGGCTATCTCTTACATAGTATTTTGTCACACCACTTGCACTTCCCTGTGACATACCCCGACATTCCCGAAACATGACCATCATGCAGTGTACGCATTCAAATTTGTAGCTTAGATCCTCCCTAAAACACTAATAGGAAAATGCCTTGAGCTTCCCCTAAAGGAAATGCCTCTAAATCCCTAATTTTAAAATCATCGCTCTTATGATATTGAAAACTACGATGGTCTCTAGTTGCACTATACTAGCCTTGTCATTCCATCACTCTGTTTGCTTGAATATCTGCGCTGATCCCTAAAAGGAAATTTTCCCAAAGAGGATAATAAGCTTCGTGATCTAGAAGATTCCAGAGTGACCATCGGGACATTGTTTGGCATGGATGAGGTCAAGTTCTCTGAACTTGGAATTTTGGTCTATCCCTATGAGCTACCTCCTTGAGATGAGGGCCTTCTCCTCTCTTTGGAGAGATCCTATCTCCATTTCCCTGCCTATATATTCATCTTTTCCCATTCCAAAATGGTTGGTCTTCGGCTATTTGCGCCCTTATGCTAAGATTGCGCCTACATGCGACTCATTTGGCTTGGAGAAGGAGTGCTTGGAGAGCTTGAGCTTGGACATGGGCATTCACTCAAGGAGAGCCTATTGACATCATGGCTTGGTTGTATTCTTCCTCCTTTATTCTATTAATATATACAAATACTAGTTAATTTTCCATAAATGTGTATGCCAATGTATCATTTATCTTAATTCTCCTTGATCTGTTAAGAAGGATACTTTCGATTCTGATATTTGTGCTTGTATGCTTTATTGTGTCTTGATCTCTTGTGTGGGCATTTAAGCACTGTAATAAGCAAGACCGAGGTTTTGGCACAAGTGATTCAAAGTGTTCAACAAAGGAGGATATTGTAGCATTAGAACGAGGTAGGCCATCCTCTCCTCTTCTATTTCGATTGTAACTTAGGGAAGTGTCTAGTAGATTGTCACATAGGTTGTTAGTCCCACTAATTGGGGTAGAGGGATCATCTCTGTCCGCATAGAGGATTTCCTAGACAATAACCCCCATGACATATTCCAGGCATGAATGTGGGATCCCTAGAAAACATCAATAAAAAACCATCGAAGGCTTATAGAGGCCATCTACATCAACCCATCAAACAATGATTCTACCTCATAGTCAGACATCACAAAAGAATCATCAGATTGGTCTCTATCCTATCCATCCAGGGCTCCATAGTGTTTGTTCCAACCAAGACTCTAGGACTAGTAACACAACACACAACTTCCACCAGGCTCTAGAGCATTTGTCCAACCAAGGTTCCAAGACTAGTAACTCAACCCACCAATGGCTTCAGAGAGTTTTTCCAACCAATGCTACAGAACTAGTAACTCAACCCAAGCTATTACAAGGCTCCAAAGCATTTTTCCAACTAAGGCTTTGAGAACTAGTAACTCAACCCACGCTAAGGAAACATGAAAACTAATGAAAACAAAACAAGTAAATAAACCCATAATCGCCACGACTATCTAGGAACTAAAAATGCTAGGGAATTCACTCTCAATCCAGAGAATCCACCATGTCAGTGACATATCATGACCAAAAATCCAGATGCATATGTCATGCATGCCAAAAATAGTGAGGAAAACATGCATGCAACTCGATACTTACAACCAAATCCCATTGTAGCTGATGATCCTGATGTCCTCTTGCACTTTCTTGCTCTTCCTTTACCTTCTTGCTCTAAAAATATAAGTATGCCACACCTTCCAAGAGTGCTCCAAGGAAACTCTAAGTATCCAAGAGTATGAGAGAGAGAGAGAGAGAATAATGAGAGAGATCCAAAACTGAACTGACAAAAGGTTACCAATTGATCCTTAGAAACCTTTTTATTAATGAGGCCAGTATTTTATTTATTTTCCATTATTTTCCTTCATTTTCCTCCTCATATGCAACATCTGTCCTTTCACCTCCCTTTTCTCCTAATTTCCATTATTTTCATAAATAAATGTACCAAAATGTCATTTTTCCTTTCCAAACGCTTATTCATTGCCTTTGCCAATTTCCTTAGCCATTAATAACCAAATGAACACTCGCACTAAGATGCCTTGCCCAACATTCAACTTGGAAAAACTGACCCATCAACCGTGGTTATTATTTTTCCTTTATTAACTTTTTTACATGGAATTTTCACCAGGGTTGTTACAATCTCTCTATTAAAATGAACAATATTGTAAATGTGAAATATGTATTTTATCCACTCATAAAAGAGATAGCTTCCCCTCATATTCCTCTAGATAAAATGAGCCTTTAGAGCTAGTCCATATAGATATATGTGGCTCAATTTAAACACAGTCCATTGGTGGTAATGTTTATTTTCTGACCTTCATTCATGATTATAGTAGGAAGTTATGGGTTTATTTTCTCAAAATTTAATTAGATATTGTCTCAAGATTCAAAGAGTTCAAAGTAGAAGCATAAAAGCAGAGTGGGAATCCTTTGAAGGTACTCAAGTGTGATAGAGGAGGAGAATACAACTCCAATGACTTAAAATATGTTTTTCAACAACAAGAAATCATCATGCAAAACACAAGATATAGTCCACAAAAGAATGGAATAGAAGGAAAGAAATTCCATTCAATCATGAATATGACCAGATGTATGCTTCGTAAGAAGAAGTTGTGCAATGACAATTAGGGTGAAGTAAATTTTATTGCAATATATGTTGAACAAGTCTCAAACAACTAGCGTCCAAGATATTGTTCTTAAAGAAGCATGGGATGGTAAAAACATGAATGTATATCACTTTAGAATTTTTGGAATGTAACATTTTCACATGTTCCTAAGAATAAAAGAAATAATCTTGATGATATAGTGAAAGAAGTATTTTTTGTAGGCTATAGTGAACAATCAAATGCCTATTAACTTTACAATATAGTCACAAAGAGGTTTGTTTTAAGAAGAGATGTTAAATTTTTTGAAAATAAATATTGGTTAGATCACATTGATGAATCTTTAAATTAGCCTCTTCATCTGCCACAGCTTCCAAGGTTGTAGGTTTAGGAAGAGCCATACCACTCTGAAAATGGTACATCTTCTAGCAGTGATTCATCACCTTCAAAAGACGATAAAAAAACTTGAAGTATCAGAGAAATTTATCATTAGGATAATGAATTTGATCAACAAAATTTGTTTTGTTTTCGTTCCTTTCATCCAACCCATTTGGAAGGGGTAGTAAAAGAAAAACATTGGGTTGATGCAATGAATCAAGAAATTGTTTCCATAGAGACGAACCAAACCTGGGAATTGTTTGATCTACCAAGAAACAAAACCAAAATTGTTGTAAAATGGATGTACAAGACCAACTTGAATGGAACAGTACAAACTGAGAAACATAAGGCAAGGGTGGTTTTGAAAGGATTCTCACCATAGTTTGATGTCGATTATGGTAAATCCTTTGCTCCTATAACAAGGTTAGACAATGTCAGAATTATTTTGGGCACAATAGCTTATCAAAAATGGAAAGTCTTCCAACTTAGAAGCAAAATATACTTTCTTAAATGGTACATTGCACGAAGAAGCTTATGTGGAGAAACCTCATGGTTTTGAAGTTGCAAGAGAGGAGCATAAACGTAATATCCCTATTTTACGTGTCGAAAATGTTATTAAATTTACATAACAAGAAATATTGTGAAGGTTTTGAAGCGATGAAGATGGTTAGTTTTAATGAGTCGATAATATTGAGTTCATTACGGTTAACGGTTCCTAGTAACTTCTTCTCATTCATTATTCACCTTATACCTTTAGGATGAAAATAAAATAAAAAAACCAATCTTGTGATGGGAGAATATACGTTCTTGATTTGAAATCAAATAGGAAAAAAAAGTCAGAGCATTCACTGCCCAAACTTCCATGATACACTATAATAGCTCGGCCAACCTCAACCACTACATTCATTGTGCCAAAATAAATTATGGAATATATATGATGAAGGAGAGGTGAGAACAAGGATAAATAATATTATAGTATGAATGTGTATGGTTGGATCCATTGTTATCGATTTCAACAAGTAGCAGAGATGATAAACTATCAGATTTTTTTTTAGACCCCGGTGTTGTTTGTGCTCTTTCATTTGTTATTATAATCGATGATCCGAGAGTTAGATAATTATTTATGCTAGATCTATGAGAAAAGATTGCACGTGAATATTTAAAAAATTAATCGTTGATGCTAATTTGAATTTTTTTATAAAGATAAATAACTTATTAAATAAGAACCTGTTCTTAAATGATTAAGAAGTCAAGAGACAAGGTTATTTTGCTAAAAATTGCAGAAAAATAGGTGTTAAAGGTTAGATTAATATATTATTTTATTGGGAGATATCTACTGTGCAAGTTCCCTTTAAAAGAATAAAGAAAGTTGTAATGGTTTTTCTCTGGAAAGAACGTGGTCTCAAGTATGTGGGGAATAACAACTAAGTGGCATTTATCTATATATGTTCTTGATAGCTATATGGTTTTTATTAATGTGTGTAGTAATGATTAAAAAAGACATGATATGATGTTTTGTTAGTGTTTTATGTATGCACATGAATAGATGTTGGAACATCACTAGTATATACTTATGATTGGTTTGATCAATAATTTATCTAATCATGATATCAAAAATTGTTTGTAGTAGCAATAACAGGAAAAGGCTACAACATATGCAAATATGGATTATGTTTACCATTATGGTAGGAATAAGTTAGTGACCTATGCAGGTTGAAGGAATGTCAGCTACAAGATAATCCATGGATGGGAAGAACCAGGCCCCAAAGACACAATGCACAAGGCTTTGTGGGTTATGATCACTGTAATAGATTATAGTTAGTTATGTTATTTTTGAAATGATATACTTTGTAATATTTTATCACAATGGTAAAGGGATGGAATCCCTTATAACAACTAAGTGGTGGGTGAACAACATCACACGTTATTAATAATAAAATTCATGTTTGTTGGTTTTCACCCTACGGCGTTTCGAGGTATATATCTATTGAATGATGTGATTGTTTATTGTTTCATTATGATGTTGTTGATTCCTTGAATAACATGATGATTACCTTATGAAGTACGTGGTTAATTAACCAGGTTAAAGGATTCATGAAAATGATGCAAGTTTACATCAGGAAGTTAATATCCTACAATGATAGTAGTTAATGGTTGTGTAACTTACTATTCGTTTACTAAAGATCACTCTATGTGATGATGAAGATTCTATCTTATGATTAATCAGAAAATTTTGGAATAGTAATTTGGATAATTAATCATGGGTAAATTATGTAAGAAAATTCTAATTTCGTGCATTTTCATGTGAGGTTACCGCAGGGTGTTACAGTGTATGGGTCAAAGTAAGCTTTATATGGCCTGACACAAGCTCACCGAGCTTGGTATAGTCGCATCGACATTTATTTCACCAAAACTGGTTTTTGCAGAGACATCTATGACCCAACATTATATTACCAAACTCATTGAGCTAATATTTACATTGTTTTCCTTTACGTTGATGATCTTGTTTATAAAAGAAGCATGATGTTAGAATAATTCAAAGAAAAAATGCAAACATAGTTTGATATGACACATCCAAGGCTCATGAAGTACTTCTTAAGCATTGATATTCAATAATATGTTAATGGGATTTTTGTTTGTTCAGCAAAAATATATCACAAATGTCCTCCAAAAGTTCAAAATGATCAATTGTAGACTAGTTGGTACTCCAATTGCTCTAGGTGCCAAGATGAGAAAGTTAGATGTAACACCTCCAATTGTTCCTACATTGTATAAAAGTATATACCTAATATCATGTTTGTAGCTAGCTTTGTTTCCATGTTAATGTAATCACCAGCAAAAAGGACCTTAAGATATATTATAGGCACCTTAAACTACGGCTGGTTCTACACACATTTTGAAGATTCCCTGCTTTCAGGTTATACATACAATCATTATGGAGGCAATTTATATGATTGTGAAAGCACCTAAGAGTATGATTTTCACCTTGGAACCAAACGAATCTCATTGGCATCCAAGAAACATCCCATCATTTCAATATATTATACAGAGGAAGAGAATGTAGCTACAAATACAATAGTTTGTCGAGCAATGTGGCTGAGAAGACCACTGAAAGATCTTTCAAATGTTCAAAAGGAGCTCCTTTTTACTATGATAACAATTATACAATTTCTTTATATAAAAATCATGTCTTTCACAAAAAGAGAAAGCACATTAAGACACGTCTTAATGTCATTCTTGAGCTTCCCAATGATGGGGGCATCTTACTTTATTTATGTCATTCAAGAGATCAGCTTGCAGATATTTTCAAAATGCCATTGGGAAAAAAATGTATTTGAATTTCAAAGAGAGCATTTGAGCATTGTAAGCGCCAATACTCGTATCAATTGAGATTAGGAGGGCGCATTGAGATATTTAATCTCACTATCTACTAGGTGTCATAAGTCGATTTTGATTCAATTGAGTTTAGTTCAGTTCATTTTAATTTTGACTGTTTTTGAATGATGAGAAAAATTGTTCATTCCATTTCAATTTTGAGTTCTTTCTATTCTTTGTCAGTGTAGGTTTTAACACCATACATAAATTACCTGCATATGAATTCTAAAACACAGAAAATAAACAATGCAAGACCATAACACATAAAACACATACACACAGAGATTTTCCCTCGAATTTCAAAACTGATACTACCAACTTCATTTTTCATTATGTTCCTTTCAATGTTACAATACATATATATACATGTCGAAGCATCCAATACCATGGACCAAAAACCATCGCGCCCAATACCATGTGAAAAACCATGCACAAAACCATAGGTAGGTCAACCCACCTAATATAGGGTCGTAAAACAATTTCCCCGGGGACCCACCCCCCCAAACCCCTTATAACCCCCCTGCTACGCAATTGGCGCAATTAAAGGAGGGCTCCACCCCCCCTCCAACCCTACGGTTAACTAGGGGAGATAGTCGTGGAAAGAATATAACACAACCCAACATTCTCCCACTTGTTGTTTTGTTTCCACAGGAGAGCTTAGTAATTTATCCAACCCTGCAATGCCCATTATTTATCTACACCAAGAGAGCTTCTCAGAGCTCATAGATTTTGTCAATGCATCTGCAATTTTGTTCAAAATGTCCACCTTTGTTAGAAACACCTTTTCTTCTTCTATCGTATCCCTCACAAACTGATATTGAATGTTAATATGCTTTGTCTTTGAATTGTAAAAATGTTTCTTTTCCAAAAAGATTGCACTTTGGCTATCAAAGTCTATTCTTATAGATCCCTGTACTAACCCCATACTTAAACACAATCTCTGCAACAAGACTACTTCCTTGCTTGCATGAGTGGCTGCCATGTATTTTGCCTCTGTAGTTGATAGTGCCACTATAGATTGTTTCATACTCATCCAATTAATTGCACCTCCAAATAGCCTGAACACATACCCACTTGTAGATCTTCTCTGATCCATATCTCCAACCCAGTCTGCATCAACAAAGCCATGAATATCCAACACTCTTTCCAATCCTTGGCTTCCTTGGTAGCACAAGACATAATCACTAGTAACATGCAAATACCTGAAAACCCGCTTCACTATTTTCCAGTGTTCCTTCCTTGGTTTTGACATAAACATGCTCAATACTCCCACTGCATGTGCAATGTCTACTCTATTATAGATAATCGAATACATTAGGCTACCGACTGCACTTGCATATGGAACACGTGACATTTCCTCTTCTTATTCTTATGTCTGGGGACATTGTTCAACAAATAACTTCACAACTACAGGAATATGAACCTTCCTCGATTTACAATCGTGCATATTAAACCTCTGTAGTATTGTCTCAACATACTTCTTCTGGTTTAAGCATATCTTCCTCTTTTCCTGATCTCTTTTAGTTTCCATGCCCAAAATATAGTTTTCAGCAAGATCTTTCATGTCGAATTTGGAGGACAATTGGGTCTTCAATAATTTCTTTGTCATTTCCAACTAGCAACAGATCATTCACATACAAGACCAAATAAATAACACAGTCACCAATTAATTTAAAATACATAAAGTGATCTGATTTACTTCCGATGAAGCCAAGTCCCTCTATAAATGTATCAAATTTTTGATACCACATCTTTGGTGATTGTTTTAACCCATACAAAGACTTTTTTAACTTGCATACCATTTCTTTCTTACCCTTCACTGCAAATCCTTCACATTTCTTCATGTAAATCTCCTCTTCCAAATCCCCATGAAGAAATTTTGTCTTCACATCCATCTATTCTACCTAAAAATCAAAAGCAGCAACAACATATAAAAGTAATCTAATAGATTCTACCTTGGCAACAGGAGAAAAAATATCACAAAAATCAATTCCCCACAATTGGGAATAACCTTTTGCTACCAACTAAGCTTTGTATTTCTCCACCTTTCCTTATGAATTTGTTTTCTTCTTGAACACCCATTTGCTACCAATGGGTTTCCTTCCAGCCGACAACTCCACCAGATCCCATGCCTCATTTTTGTGCAAAAATGCCATTTCATCAACCATGACCTCTTTCCAGAGTTTTCCATTCTCTAATCTATTGTTTCCTTCACGGTTCTGGGATCATTATCAGTAATAGATAAAGAAAATTTTGAACAGAAAGCAAATGGACTATACCTTTTCGTCTGACTTATTTCTCAAACTGATCTTCTCACAACGAGAGTTTGCGGTTCTTCATATTCTAACTCCTCTTCTATTGTAGAGTCTCATTCTTCCTCCTTAAGCTCAAACTCTATCTTCTTAGGTTCCTTTGTTTGGAATTCATGTTTAATAACATCTTTAACCTCTCTTAACACCACATCTTGGTTGTACACAAACTTCCTTGTTACTAGTTTCCAAAGCTTATAACCCTTTAAACCATCCTTATGCCCAATAAAGATGCACTTTTCATATTTACTATCGAACTTTGTTATTTTCTCCTTTGGAACATGTGTATATGCATCACATCCAAATACCCTCAAATGTGAAGTAGATGGTTTCTTACCAGTCCATACCTCTTGTTGAGTCTTATCCTCCAACATTGATAAAGGTGATCTATTGACCAGGTAACATGCAGTCTCCATGCCTCTACCCAAAATTCTTGTCCTAACCTGGGACCACTCAGCATGCTTCTTGCCCTTTCCATCAACATCTTGTTCATTCTTTCTGCAACTCCATTTTTCTTAGGTGTGTATGGAGTAGTATTCTACCATGATATACCACACTTATTATAGAATACTTCAAATTACTTCTTGCAAAACTCACAACCATTATCTATCCTCAGCACCTTTATCTTCTTATTTGTCTAGTTTTCCACCAGAGCCTTAATTATTTAAACCTATCAAAGACTTCAAATTTCTTCTTAAGGAAATATATCCATGTATTCCTTGAGAATGCATCTATAAATTATACATATTACATAGACTTACCTAGTGATGGAACATTCATAGGTCCAAACACATCACTATGCAGAAGCTCTAATATTTTTTTCGCCCTCTTACCACCAGAGGGAAAACTCACCTGATTCTGCTTCCCATATACACAATTTTCACACAAACCAAAATGTAGAGAGCTATTAGTCATACCTTCTACCATACCTTTACCAGGAAGTATTCGAAGGCCCTTCTCTCCAGTATGTCCTAGCCTTTGATGCCATATCATGGTATTTTCTCGAGAGACCACTAGATTTTCTGCTCCACTTTCAAGAACCACAAAATTATTGCACCCATCAACAACAGTGCTACCTTGTAGATTGTACAAAATTTCAATCTAAACTCCCTGCATAAATACCAATGCTCACCGAACCATCTTGCACGTATCCTTCTTGAACACTATTTTTACACCTGTATCATCTAGTTTGCTTACACAAATCAGATTTTTGGCCAATGCATGAATATGTAGAACACCTGAAAGTGTTCATATTTTTCCACCTTGCAAATTCAACTTAACTTTTTCGTGACCAATGATTTTAGCCTTCCTGTCATCCCCCAAGAAGACATCATCACCATCATATTTCTCATACTCATTGAACTACTCTCTATGGGGAGTGAAGTGAAAGGATGCACCTAAGTCAATCAACCATTCCTCATGATCTACATGTGTACTTGAAGAAGTCAAGTACACATCCCCACCTTCATCTGAGGTCATTTTTGCCTCTGCAGAAAGAGCATCATCAAATCCCTTTCCTTTGTCAGGAGATTTATATTTAATGTCCCTTTTGTAGTACCCTTCCTTTCCACATTTCTAGCGCACCTTTACAGGTTTTCCTTGAGATATAGATCTCCCTCTAGATTTAGATCTCCCACTCGATGACTTTTCTTTTTTTTGTTCATGGATTGTCCTCGTAAAGACAAGGCATCACCATTATGGCTCTCCATATTTTTATGTCTCATCTCCTTCGTAAGCAAGGATGAGACTATTTCATCAAACTACAAGGCAATTCCATTTCTACCTATTGCAATAACCAGACTATCCCATGAATCTGGTAGAGAACACAAAAAATTGACGCACCTATCTTCATCTGAAACTTTAATATCAACAGATAATAACTGGCTTACCACAGTATTAAATGCGTTCAAATGCTCTGTAACTAACTCTCCATATTTCATCCTCAGGTTATACAACTTTTTTCATAGGAACAATTTATTTACCAGAGACTTAGATTGGTACAAGGTCCCTAACTTGTCCCATAAATCCTTCACGATACCTTCCCCTTATACATTCAACAACACTAAATCTGAGACACAAAATCTTATTGTGCTCTTTGCCTTCCGATCCAACTTCTTCCATTCTTCATTAGACACTCTTGTTAGTTTAGTACCCAGATCTACCATGATCCACTAATATTTATTCACCAACAAATCCTCCATCTTGAGTTTCCACAACTCAAAACTCTAACCATTAAATTTCTCAATCTCTATCTTTCCACTGCTCACCATCTTCTTTCACCACCAGAATCGATATCACAGATCTCCCACTAAACAGGGTCTACCACAGGCCCGAGAGAAACCCCTCAGCTACAAAGGCATCCCCTTGAAGCCAAAACAACTCTGATACCAAATGTAGGTTTTAACCTCGTACAAAAATTGCGTGCATACAAATTCTAAAACAAAGAAAATAAACAATGTGAGAGCATAATAGATAAAACACATATACACAAATATTTTCCCCTGGATCCCAAAATCGGGACTACCAGTTTGATTTTTCATTATTTTCTTTTCAATGTTACAATATATATACATGCGAAGCCTCCATAACATGGACCAAAAACCATCGCGCCCAAAACCATGTGTGAAAACCATGCACAAAACCATAGGTAGGTTCACCCACCTAATATAGGGTCCCAAAAAAAATTCCCCAGTCCGTTGTCCCCAACCCTGTAGAGGGGGACTAACTGCCCCCCTCAAACCCCTATGACCCACCCGCTGCACAATCGGTGCAATGAAGGGTGGGGTTTCCATCCTCCCTCTAACCCCCTGGTTAACTAGGGGAGCTAGTCATGGAAAGAATATAACACAACCCAAAATTCAAGTTGCGGGATATAGCCCGACGAAACAATGCATTGGCACCAAGTTGGCAATATGAAAGGGGTATGCTAAAAAGGAAAAGTAAAAACAACCGTAAACATATCCCATGGAAAACATGGTCAGCGGCCTTATAGTTTGAAGAGCTTTTCAAGTTCCATACACCGAGAAGATAAGTTGAATGGAAAAGCGAATCTTGCACAAATTAACCGATAAAATCAAAGCAAAATTTTCTCAATAAACTGATTGACTAAATTCAAATGCAAATCTAAGAACCAGAGGAATCTAATGTGGTTATATAGCCAATATAGAACATTTCTAACATGGAAAAGTGGTGAAACTAATATAAAACAAAATAAAATAATTATGTAGTGAATTTGATGTTGGAATAATGTAGAAATGATATGTCAAGATAGAGTTCATGAGTTGTATTCTCATAGTTAGTGTTGAGTCTATCTGTCATGAGTTGTTTCTTCGTAATTTGTGTTGTGAGTTGGTGGTTCGAATTATTTGGATCTAGATTGTCCTAGAAGTTGTCTATGTGTGCCTATATATTGTACTGGTTGTCCAAGCAGTTTGATCAATGAGATTTGATTTCATTCTTGTGTCTCTCTCTGATTTTCTAATATGGTATTAGAGACAAAGAAGGAGATATAATGAGGCCTCAAATCCGAGAGCAAGAGGGCCCAAATATGTGAGAGTTGTGAGATCAAGAACAGTGAGATCTTATTGGCCATGGTTCATCACTGCCAGTTATATTAAACGTCGTTGATCGGTGATTTGCAGAAATTTTAAAAGATCAAGGTCGTTGGACTTAGAGTTGTGATTCACAGCATAAAATTGTGGATAGTTTGATCCATTTAGCTGAACCAGAGGTGGCATGAAAGTTGTTTGTAAACCTCCTCCGCGAACATTGCATAAAGTGTGAGCAGTAGTTTCGATATTTTTCTCTCCACGGTGGTGAGTGGAATGTTTGGTTTCATGTTTCGAAAACGATTTTAGGTTTACAAAATGAAGCCAATCATAAAGTGAATTTTTTTTTACAAAGAGTATAGTGCGGTAGATTAAAGGAGTCATATGGGATTTGGATTTTCATGGTTAAAAAGAATTTACGTGGTAGAAAGAGTTAATTATTTTTTTTGGTTGAAAGTTAAAAATTGTTGCTAAAAATATGTATTTGATTAAAAAGGGAGAAATAGGAAGTAATTTTGGCTTAAATTTTTGGAAACATGGTTTGGTAAGAAAAGGAGAAATAAGAAGTAATTTTGGTTTTGTTCTTTAATTTGAAGCAATATTAATTTTTTTATTTTTAGATCATGTGCATTTGGTTTTGGATCTCGTGAATTTGGATATGGATCTGGTGAATTTGGGTGTAGATCTAGTGGATTGGGGTGCATTTTGATGTAGATCTAGTGAATTTGGGTGTAGATCTGGTGGATTTGGGTGCATTTTGTTGTTTGGGGACAAATTTTTTGTCATTATGTCATTTTTTTTTGCTAAAACTTATTTGAATGAGTCTACAAGTCTTGCTACAAGAAATTGTGCAAATTGTTAATTCAAGGTATTAACAATTTTATAGGGAAATAATTTGTGGCCATAGTGAATGGGGTAGAGCCCAAACGCACTATTACTGTAGCTATTCCAGATTGGGAAAAAAGAGAAACAAAAGCAAAGGTGTTGCTATGAATGTTAGTTAATGACAACATCATTACTCATATAAGGGATTGTAAAACATCCAAAGAAACATGGGATGTTCTCAAAATATTCTATGAAACATCTAATACTGACCGGATTTCATTCTTGAAGACCAAGCTTTTGTTAATTAAAATGGAGGCCAATGAATGTATAAGCAATTTCATTTCCTGTGTGAAAGAGCTAAGTGATAAGTTAAGAGACATTGGTGAAAAGGTGTCCAATACTAACTTGGTCACCATCACATTAAATGGTTTAGTGCAAGATTATCAAATTTTTGTTTCAAGTATTTTAGCTAGAGAGAAGCCTCCTATTTTTTATGAGCTGACAGGTATTCTTTTACAAGAGGAAGAGAGGATGAAGAACTTCAATTTGGGCTCAAACAATTCAGATTTGGCATTGTTAGCTAAGGGTAAGTAGCCATACAAAGGCAAACCATGGGACAAAAGAAAAGGACGAAAGTTTCAAGAAAAGCACAAAGGTATGGCACAATCTAAATTTTCAGTTCAAGATAGAAGAAATGATGATTGTTATTATCATGGAAAACATGGACATCATACTAAAGATTGCTATAAAAGGAAATAGAATGAGTCTAAACACAGAAACAGAAGGCATAATGGGAATTTTGTGGACAAATACACCTCAATCAATGATGGATTTTAAAATCTCAAATTGTTTGTTTCTGATGTTGCGTTGTCTACTGAGACTGATGATGTAAATGATTGGTTCATTGATTTTGGTACATCACTCCATATGTCGTATAATAAGGATTGGTTTGATGAATATCATGGGAACATTGATGGACCATGTGTTTATCTAGGAGATAATAGATCCCTTCAAGTTCAAGGATATGGAGTAATAGCTGTGATGTTACCTAACGGAAAAGGGAGATAGATCCATGACGTGATGTATGTTCCCGGTATAAAAAATAATTTAATTTATGTTTCTACTATTGTTGATCAAGATATAAAGGTGGAATTAGTCAAGTCACAGTGTGTTGTTAAAGATATCCAAGATTTCTATAAGGTTATTTCCATAGGTACCAGAGTTGGAGGCTTGTATAAGCTAAATGTGATGAGGACAGGGCATCAAGCATTGAAATCTACGACAATGTCAACAAAAAAGTTGTGGCATCAAAGGTACGGGCATTTAAATCATAATGATTTAATGTTACCTCAAAGAAAAGCAATGGTTGAAGGTCTTCCTGTTATGAACAATAATCATGTTGAATGTGAAGCATGTGCACTTGGCAAGCAACATAGAGAGGAATTTCCTATAGATGAAGAAAAAAGGCAAAGAGAAGTACTTAAATTAATTCATACTGATGTATGTGGACCTATGCAAACTAGATATCTTGGAGGAGCATTGTACTTTCTTATTTTTGTTGATGATAGATCTAGATACACTTGGGTGTATTTCATAATAAAGAAAAGTGATGTTTTTGAATACTTTAGGAATTCAAAAACATGGTGAAGAAACAAACTGGAAAATACATCAAAATTCTCATATTTGATCAAGGGAGAGAATACAAATCAAGAGTTTTTAATCAATATTGCAAAAGTCATGGGATTCTACAACAATTTATAGTGCCTCATACACTCTAGCAAAATGGAGTTGTTGAGATGAAACATAGAACACTTGCGGAATATGCATGAAGTATGATTCAAGGTAAAAATATCTCTAATTCTTTTTGGGTTGAAGCTATTAATACTATTGTTTATTTGAAAAATAGGAGTCCAACCAAAATTTTAAATCTGAAAACACCTTTTGATGCATTTTATGGATCTAAACTAAAAGTGAATCATTTAAGAGTTTTTGGATGCAAGGCATTTGCTCATATTCCAAAAGATGAAAGAAGAAAACTTGATGCAAAATCAATTAAGTGCACATTCATTGGTTATTTTGATGATCAAAAGGAATACAAGTTGTTTGATCCTACTTCACATAGATTGCTTGCAAGTAGGGATGTGGTGTTTCATGAAAACGTAGATGAAGGTGATAAAATGAATAACACGTGTATGACATGATATTGATGATTATTTAAAAATAGAAGCAATTTATGAACAGGAACAAGAACAAGTACAACAACAGGGATAGGAATAGGCACAGGTTCAAGAGCAGGAAGCATCAAGCAGTCATAACAGTCCAAGAAGAGAACAAGGGACTCCATAAAGCAGGATGAAGGATGAACGCAGTAAAACTCTAAGGAGGTCATCATGTCAAATTCAGCCACCTAGAAGGTATAAATATTATGCATTAATGTCTCATGTAATGAATGTTGTAGAACCCTAAAGCTATAAAGAAGCTAAAGAGTATAAAGAATGGAGAGAAGCAATGAATGAGGAATACAACACTATAATTAAGAATGACACATGGGAATTAACACAATTTCCCAAAGATAAAGTTCCCGTAGGATGCAAATGGTTGTTCAAACCAAAGTTTAATGTTGATGGAAATTTTTATAAGTATAAATCTAGATTGGTTGCAAAAGGCTATTCACAAGAAGAAGGCATTGGTTATGAAGATACCTTTGGAACTTTAGCTGAACTAAATACAATTAGAATCATGATTGCATTAGCTACGAAACAAAATTGGAAATTGCATGAGTTAGATGTCAAATCTTCTTTCTTGAATGGGGAATTAAAAGAATAAGTATATTTGGTTCAACCTAAAGGGTTTCTAAAGCAGGGACAGGAGCATCTTGTTTGCAAGCTAAAGAAATATTTGTATGGTTTGAAACAAACACCAAGATCTTGGTATGTGAAAATTGATTCATTCTTTTATGGCAAAGGGTCTATGAGAAGCAAAAGTGATCCTAACTTGTAAACCAAGAGAGATGAAGATGGGAGTATTGCCTTGATATCTTTGTATGTTGATAATCTTATCATAATAGGCAGTGCACTCAGGTTTATTGAAGTAATTAAAATTAAGTTGTCACGGGTATTTGAAATGAAGGCTCTTGGTGAATTGCATCACTGTTTGGGTCTTGAAATTTGGAGGGAATCGGTAAGAAAATCATCACACAAGGAAAATATGCAAAGACAATCCTTGAAAGATTTCATATATTTGAATGCAAACCAGTGTCTACTCCTTTGGAATGGAATGCCAAGCTTTCTAATGATGATGGATCTAAATAAGTGAATGGAACTTTGTATCGTCAATTGGTGGGAATTTTGAACTACCTCACCACTACCATATAAGATATTATGTCAGCATTCTTAGTCAGTTTATGGCTAAGCCTTGTGAAAGCCATTGGAAAGCAACAAAGAAAGTCCTTCGAAGGGAACACTTTATTTTGGTATTTTGTATACTCATGAATCTGATGTTGAGTTGGCAGGTTTTTCTGATTCACATTGGCTTGGAAATCCTGACGATAGAAGATCAACCTCGGGATATGCATTCAATTTAGGATTGGGGTCATATCATGGAGCATCAAGAAACAAACAATTGTTTCTTTGTCATCCATGGAAGTTGAATACAAAGCCTTTGTAAATGTGTTAGAATACCTGCACAGATGAATCTAGCTAGTAAAGGTTGAACGCACAACTTTGCAGAGTAAAAACACTAAAAGAATCGAAAGAACAACAAATAATGATTGATTTAGAAAATAGGTTACAATGCTCATGATATAGCATTACTGGGTGAAGATCCCAAGGTAATGTGCCATAGTGGTGATCAATGAGAGGACTCAACACCTAAAACAAGTTTTAGATAGAAAACTAGCCAGTTGTGGAGTGAAAGGAGGAGAAAATCAGGGATTAAATCATGCAGAAGAACTATCCAGTTGCAGAGTGAAAGGAGGAGCAAATCAGGGAATAAATCATGAAGAAGAACTAGCTAGTTGTGGAGTGAAAGGAGGAGCAAATTAGGGAGTAAATCATGCAGAAAGGATCTTGCATGTAGTCCCATGCTTTAACTAAGTGTTCGCATGTGCCAATAACGAAGGTCCTAGGTGTGCAGTACCTCCAACACCCCTCTAAACACCACTATGGGGAAAAATAGAAACTGGGCCCTGGAAACTGAGGCCAAAGGTCACCCAAAATACAGTGCAACTTGTACTAAAATTGAGGAAAGAGGGAAAACCTCGTGGGAAAACCCCCCCTCAAAATACAATGTAATCAAGAGAAAAAAGGAAGAAAAGACAATTGCTAAGAAATTGTGTCCTTCACTCCAAGACGATCACCAGAGAGTGAAACTTCTACTCAGTGAATGTCTTGGTGAAGATGTATGCAATCTGTTCTTTTGAAGGACAGAACTACAAATCAACGACACGATCATGTACTAAGTCTCTGACATAGTGAATATGGATCTCTATGTGCTTCATCCGTTGCTATTGTACTGGATCCCTGCAAAATTTGAGAGTGCTCTGGTTGTCAGGCCAGATGACAGTGGGCTAGTGGAACTGGATGCCCAACTCAATGAGGAAATGTTTTAGCCACAAAGCCTGAATGGCGATGTTGAATACTCCTCTGTACTCCACCTCAACTGAAGAGAGAGCAATAGAATAGAAGCATGCTTCTTGCTTGATCAATAGATAGGGCTAGACCCTAGACTCAGTGAATATACGGAGGTGGACTTGCAATCAATGTTGTCACTCATCCAATCAGAATCTGTGAAGCCAAGGAGATTCAATGCAGTGCCTACTGCATAGTGAATCCTGAAGGTGATGGTGCCCTTTACATATTCGAGGATGCGCTTGGTAGCTTTCCAGTGTAGCTCATGTAGCTCCTATATGTATCTGGAAACTGCCACTACTGGATATGAGAGATCTGGTCTGGAGTGGGTGAGGTATAGTAAGCTCCCCACTAGCTGTCGGTAGAGAGTACTATCAACTAATGGAGTGTCACCTCCATCCTCAAGGCAGACCCCAAACAGAAAAGGAGTCGATGCTGGCTTGCAGTCAGTCATGTGAAATCTCTCAAGGATCTCGTGCATACTTAGCCTGAAAGAGTTTGATGCTTGTGGCATCCTGGATTATCTCAAGACCAAGAAAGAAGTGCAATGGACCCATGTCCATCTTCAATAACCTATCCTGCAAGGCCCTTTTGATTGCAGCAATGGTTGAAGCCGAGATACCGGTGATCGGGAGATCATCCACACATAAAAATAAGATAAGAAGAGAATCATGTGTCCTGAGCATGTAAGCATTCGGATCAGAATTACATCTTTTGAAGCTTTGTGATAAGAGAAAAGAATCCATCTTTGCTTACCAAGCTCTCGGGGCCTGCTTAAGGCCGTAGAGAGACTTCTTCAGTCTATAGACCAAAGATGAATCCTGAATGAAACCATGTGGTTGCTCCATGTAGATCTCCTCAGATAGGTCTCCATGAAGAAAGGCATTCTTCACATCCATCTGATGTGCTTCCCACCCCTGGGCAACCACAATGGCAAGTGCAAGTCATATAGAATCCATCTTCTTTGCTAGAGCAAAGGTCTCATCATAATCAATGCCATGCACTTTCTGGAAGCCTTTGGCTACTAGCCTGGCTTTCTATCTCATAATTTGCCCATCTACAGCACTCTTGGTCCTGTAGACCCATTTGCATCCGACAAGCTTCCTTCCTGAAGAAAGGGGGACCAGATCCTACGTCTGGTTCTCAAGGAGGGAGTTATACTCCTCCTCCATGGTCGACTCCCAAGAGGGATGCCCAGCAACCTCAGTATAAGACTACAGATCAGAAGACTAAACCAAATGACAATGTTGGAATTCCATTTGTTCAATGGTAGTGAGGGCAAGAGGAGGCTCAATAAACTCTAAGCTAGTCCTCTGCAGATCAGAATTATCCCCCATAAGATCATTTCTAGCAAATGGGTGGTTTTGTGCATATATCTCACTTAAGCTACTTGTTCTTTGATTTATGACAGGGGAAGTTGATTCACTGCTGGAAGCCCAATCTGGGCTTGGATGTGGATCATCATATGCATGCACTGGATTTGTATCTAAAGAGTCTGTCTCTGCATCTGCATGCTCTACCTTGTCATCTACATGCTTTGTATCTTCATCTAAGTGTATTGAGTCATCGTCTCAGACATGAGGTAGATAAAAGGTGTCTACATGCAACAATTGAGGTGCATGCAAGAGACTTTCCTCAAATTTGACACTTCACTCAATGATGAGCTTGTCCATATAGGAAATCAAGAGTCAGTATCCCTTCACACCATCAGGGTATCCAGCAAAGATGCACTCAATTCTCTGTCGATCAACAACTTTCCTCTTTTTAGAGGGGACCCTGGCCCATGCTCGGGAGCCAAAAACATGGAAGTTGGTGACCTCTGGTATAGTGCCACTCCAAGCCTCAAAGGGAGTCTAATCCTTGACAAACCTATGAGGAGATCTGTTCTGGATGTAGATAGCACAATTAAGTGCTTCAACCCATAACTTATGAGGTAGTGACTTAGCATGTAGCATGGAGGAAGCCATCTCTTTGAGAGATCAGTCCTTTCTCTCAGCAACTCTGTTCTACTGTAGAGTCTATGGAACTGTGCCCTACAACTGTATGCCAGACTCAAGGCGAAGGTTCTAAAGTTTTGTGTTAACATATTCCCCCCATTTTCTGTACAGAGGGCTTTTATCTTTCTCTTTGACTATGTCTCAACTAGTGCTTTGAAATCTTCAATGTGCGCAAAAACTTCAGATTTGGCCCTGAGAAGATACACCCAAGTATACCATGAAAAATCATCAATAAATGTAAGCACATACCTTGTTTTGTTGATGGAAGGATGAGGAAAAGGCCCCATGAGATCACTATGGATCATATCTAGAGGAGAGAATTCTCTATGAGTCTTGCCAGTGTCAAAATGTTCTCTAGGATGTTCGCCAAGGACACACCCTTCACAAACTCTTTTGGAGGAACTGATATTTGGCAAGCCTTCTACCATCTCTTGCTTGCTTAATTGCTGCATATACTTGTAATTTAAGTGAGGAAACCTCTTGAGCCAAAGCCTACTAATATCATGAGCATGTGTAAGCAATAAGGAGGATTCAGATTCAATAAATTCAGAAAATGTATACAGTCTAGCTCCATTGTTTACCTCAACGGTTGCAATTTTGGAGCTGCTATGTAGGTCATATATGTTCACTACATCTGGAGTGAATTCAACTCTCTTTCCAATGCCAGAATGAGTGATCTGATAAACTAAAAGCAAATTTACCAAAAGTTTTGGAACATGAAGCACATCTTCAAAGCTTCCGTGTAAAAGTTCCACTCTATATTTTCTGGTGACCTCAATAGGTGAGTCATATCCCATGAGGATGGGAGGTCCTTTGCATGCATCCAAAGAGGAATAAACATCCTTTGCAGCAGCCATATGATGTGATGCTCCAGAATCTATAATCCATGCATCAGGGGAAGAGTTATTTGGAACTAAAGCATGAAAATTGTTACCTTTCTCGTGTGGTGGATCCTTAGTTTTCTTCTTGGCACCCTGTTATCAGGAAAACTAGTGTCCATTTAGAGCTGCTATTCCCACTAAGATAAGTAGCTATCTTAGAAACAAATAATTTAAATTCAATTGTGTTTTCCTTATGAGAGATAGATGAGAGAGAAGCAGAGAGTACCAACCTTAGTCTTCCACTAGTCTCCTTGTTTGTTTCCTCTCTCCCTTGATAGAACTTTCGCCACTCCTTTCTCACTTGTCCCGCTTCAAAGGACACCTGTAGAGTCAAAGAAACAAAATACCATCAAAGCATAGATATATATAATCATAAACAATGTAGGATCAGATATACATGAACCATACAAATACATACACAAATACAATATTCATAAATTTACAAGAATATGGAGGAAAACTCAAATAACTTTATTGCTAGAAGTAGTAGAAGAGAGGATTACAACCAAGATGTCTGATCCAACACCATCCTCCTAGCATGAAATCCCTCTTCACCTCATGAAAAGCTAGATCACCCAACAATGCAATGTTTCACAGAGAAACCAACGACACTTCCTTACAAAATACAAAATTTCAGCCTCTGGATCTCTAGGATGAGGGATCCATATATAAATATTTGCAGGTGGGTGATAAACTTTTTGGATTTTGATTAGTGTCATCTCATTGATAATTCTTGGTTCCACTTGGAGATTTCATTATCTCTTACTCATCCCTAGGCTAATTCAGAGAGGCAAGTGTCATATGAGCAGTTTCTAGAAGATTCTTTGGGTTTCCACCTAGCAAATTGCCTCTGCCATTTGTCTTCTCTCACTCATTGCACCTTACAGAAGGGATTTTCAGTATGCATCACACCCTTTATGTGTAACAGGTGAGATGCATCGCACCCTTAGCATGGAGCAGTCTGTATGGTCTAGTTTTGGCCAGTTATGAGTAGTTTTTTAGGGAGAACTTCTGGGAAATTATGTAATCAGCTGACCTTGTTTCTTTAGGGTATGAAACAACACTTTTAGGGGTTTAGAAGCCCTTGGTTTATGGACATATCTGATTGGGGTTACAGTGCCCAAATATGTCTATAACAGTTTCCCCCTAAAGCATGAGGTCGTAAATCTTCTGATGTTGGGTGAAATGCTTTATCATGAGGATCTGAGGTTTTTCGAACTGGAAGATGACCTGTAATAAGATAAAATACAATACATTATCTTCATAATATTCTCATGATCTAGCTAGGGTGGGAATTCCCATGTTCAGCTTTATAAATTCATTTTCATGTACATAGGACAGACAACAGTCTGTGTGGCAGACTGCTGATTCTAATAGAGCCATCATCCCTTGGCTTGGATGATTATCTGTGCAGCTATGACGTACATTTGATGTCTTTATTTTCCTGAATATATCGCAGCCCAGATGGATGAAACTAGATCTCGGGTCTTCAAACTCATTCAATCTTAGCTGGAAGTACAAGTTGATCCATGTGAAAAGATGTTCTGATGTCGAACATGGAAAGACATCGCCTGATTACCAGCCAATGATGTGAGCTGCTAACAAGTGTGAGAGAAATCACCGATAATGATGATGACCCTCAAGGTACTGCAGTATAATTCACGTGGTGTGAATACATGAGTCGATGTCGAACACCACGCAAAATCTTTCGGTCGAAGGCCATTGATGTAAATCTGTCGCCGGAAGTGAGAAACTTGCCATTGAGACATGCAAGCTTCAAAGTACTGAAAGGGTTTTTCCTAGGTTAACTTCTTGGATAATGAGCTGATGTCGACAAGAAGTGACCCGTCGTAGGAGAGCCTTAATGAATCCTACATCTACGACACGGAATGGAGGAAATAATTTTGTGGAGGTGAAAACGATCTGATGATACAAGGTTCAGGATGGCAGTCATGAAAGAATGAAGCGTGAAGGTATTGCAGCGGATGAGATGTTAGCTGGGTTGGTGAATTCTCTGAGTGACTTCTCTTGAACATATCAGCGACACTGAAATGGATTGGTAGTGAAAACCCCAAAAATGGATGGTACGGAGGACCAATGGTGATATGACCAGTGAATGGAATAACCTAACCTGACTCAATCATGGTGACAGAGTGAAAGTTTCATGTTCAAGAGCAGCCTCCTACCAATGAAGTTCTTCAATTTTTCTTCCCAATTTTTCCCCAGTGATTGTTGACGAGTACCTCTTTATTTTTTTCAAACTTGAGGAGGATAACATATGATTGTTCTATAATTTTCCTTTCGGGCAAACCTATCGTTATGTTTTAGCGAGCCTAGTGACAGTGAAACTCACTATTGTCTATGTCTAGTCAATTTAACGTCTTAAATTTCTCTACATAAATGATCAATCTGGGTATCATAAACTGATGAACTCTGGTGCACCATATGTGCTTAGTTAACCTTTTTCTTACTTCGTTGTTTTATAGATTTTATTTTGTTTTGCGGTTTTGTTTTTGTTGATCTCCTAAAGTGTCTAAGCAAATGGAAATTCTATTCTAAGGTCATAAGAATACTTTTAAAGGTCAAGTATGGATGTATATTTCAAGACAATTTTTATGTCCCTAATGGTAACTTCCAAAACTTAGCACTTCAAAAGATCTCAAAACATGTTATTAATGGAATTAGTACTTAAACAAAAGTGTAGGTATGCAGCTACTTCAATCAAACAAAAGATGAAATACTGATCATGAAATCACTGTCTCTTCTGCTTGAATAAATACGGAAATAAAAGTTATGCTATTACACTCAAACAAATCAAAAACTGCAAACTAAAAAAAAGTAAAATCAAATCACATCATTCATAGTCTAATTCCTTGCGAGGTAGTCTAAGCAATGGCTTTCAGATATAATCATCAATAACATGAGCAATTTTCTATCTAATTACAGAAAAGTAAAACTAAAATCATATCACATCAATCCATAGTCTGATCCCTCGCCAAGTAGTCTAAGCTATGGCTTTCAGAGGTAATCATCAATAACTTAAGCAATCTGATATCTAATTGCAGAAAAGGAAAGATAAAATCAAATCACATCAATTCATAGTCTGATCCCTCGCCAGGTAGTCTAAGCTATGGATTTCGAAGGTAATCATCAATGATATGAGCAAATTGATATCTAAACTAACTAATAAAGTAAATGAATAAGACTGAAATCAAAGCATAACTGAAATTGAAAAGCTAAAAAAAAACAATGTCAACAGAGAGGTAAATCTCATGTCACTATTTGATGCAAAAACATGTAAAGAAAAAACTAATCTACAATCAACCGGTTGAACACACTTACATGATTTAAAATTGCATGAATGGAAAATCTAAACTATCAAACTTGAAATTAATCAAATGACATAATAAAATCAAAGCAAAATTACAAAATAAAATCTACTCTACCATACATTCTAATGTGCTCCATGACATCTACTTCACATCTCCTTCCATGTTGAGAACATCAAAGCTTTATTCAAATTCTTCAAAATTACAAAGTACAACAAAGCTCTCTAAAGTTTTCCAAAGCCATCTCACAATCTAACAAGCTTAAAAACTAACAAGCTAAGACTAACTAATGAAGGAGAGAGATCTCTTATTTATACAAAAAGATGAGAAGAAATCTCATTAATGAGAGTCCATGAATCTCTCCCTCTACCTCTAGAGTCATAATCAAAATAGGAACTGATAAGACATATGTCTTCTTAGAATTAAAATACAATTAGGAGATGTGACACATATCATCATGATCCCATGATTCTTTCCACTCAAATTCGAATTTGGCCTTAGAGTGCCACATAAAGGTCTTATAGAAGCCTCCTTTTGACCCACACATGTCAACAATCTCAACTCACTTGTTAGGTATAAGCATATGCACATTATTTTCTAATTTTTAACCCTAAATTCACTTAAAAGGCTTATAATTAATAAAGATTGGAAAAACATAAATGTGACTCAATGATAATGAAAGTGGGATGAATGTGGTGACATAGTAGTGAAATGGAGGTGAAATGGAGGTGATATAGTGGACATAATAGTGAAAGTGCAATGGAAATGAATGACATTTTCAAGACTCAACATACCCCCCAACTGAGGTTATTGCATGTCCTCATGCAATATATATTACATTAACTCTTTTGATCCTTGAGATTTGGCTTAGCTTTGCATGATATCATTTAATAACTTCATATTTCTACAAAGTGTTTTACTTGAATTGCAACATGGTTGGTTCTTGTGTTACAACCATTTTTTTGTTGTTGCCTTCTATTTTGATCTTTGAACTTTGCGTAATGATATTTTGATTATTTTTGCAAAGTATATATTTATTGGATTGCATGATGGTTGGTTATTGTGTGACAACCATGATTTTGTTTGTATCCAATTTATCCTTTAAGCACTTTTTGAAAAGCCATTGTATACTCATAGTAACAATGTAATAGTTAATATATGTTGGAAGTATGTGGGCTCTTGAATATGATATGGACATGGAAATATATGAATATAAATGTATTTCCCCCCCAACTGATGGTATTGGCAATTTTATGAAATGAGGAAGTGAAATGTTTTTCCAACAATTATCATTCTAGCTTTTTATGGAATTCTATGGTCAAGAGTTAGAAAATAACCTACCTTAACTTACCCTTTGGAATGGATGAGTTGTATGTGTGGTAGTTGCAAAATTCTGATCATATTCTTCTTCAAGTGGTTGAACAAGAGGAGTCATGGATAAAGAGATAAAATGACTTTTTATTGCTTCTACTAAAACTTGCTGAATCTGCTCCAAAATTCTGAAAATAATAGTCTTCATGTCTTCAAAACTCATTGGAAAAATTCCTACTATGTGAAAAGATGTTCTGATGTCGAACATAGTAGGAAATTGTTGACTTAGTGGCCATAAATGGATACCACTAGTCAACATGAGAACTTTCACCATTGATGACAATAAGAGTCAAGATGCCCAAACACATCTTGCTAGGTATGAATGAATTTGCCGATGTCGAGTCACCTAGAAGATATAACGAATAAGGGACATTAATGTATTCCCATTTTTTGTTAGCATGAGCACTTGTCATTAAGGCATGCAAGCCTCAAGATGTTTTTACAAAGAACTTAGACTCAATGGATTATCGACTCAATAATTTGCATTGAAGTAGGGCTTATTTGGGGAATGAAAATGACAGGAAATGGAAGATGAAAATGGAAAATGGCAATGGAAAGCAGAAATAGCAATGAGAAATAAGCATGTGAATGAGCCTCTTGCTTTTATTTGCGGGTTATGAATGGAGAAAAAGAGATGGAAAGTGTATGTGAATGTAAATGGAAAATATGGAGTGAAATGAGGTGAATGGTTTATTATGAAATATGGATGTGATGGAGACAATAGTATCTGAAAGTTTTTCAAGTGTTTGGATCTGATTTTACATCAGCATATTTCCTCTTTGTTGTTGATCATCCTCTTATGAAACAAATTGGTCTCTTAGAGAGACACCATTCTCTTGTAGTCATTTGTCCTTCCTCTTGGAACCTATAAAAAAACTAATACTTCTCCTGCAATGGAATGTAAGATTATCAAAGGAGAGAGATAGTAAATCTCTCTAGTTATGATATTTACATACAAAACTAAGAATTTTTATTAATTAAACAAGTTCTCAAAGGAAAAATCAAAAGAATTTATACATGATTTGGAATTAGTGCCTCAAGTTGAATTTTGCTTCTTTTCAACAATTTATTTCATTATTTGCCAATTCAAACTCTAATGATGGATTTCTAATTGTGTAGATCTTGTTGAGATATTTCCAACAATACTTGAATCATCGAAATCTGATTTTGTATGAGAAAGTTAAGCTGATTTGAACAATGAGGTTTTTTAGTTGCAGAATTGGACTTTAGCTGCGGAATGTCGACGATTTCTATAGCTAAAAATCTTGAATAAAAAGTTAGTCATTCATCTTTCATCATCAGTCCAAAATTAATCAATACCTTCAGAAAAGTGAGTAAATAACTTATTCATTTCATTGATTCAAAATTATTATTTTTTTCTTGACATGTGGCCACTTAGTGTGGCAACTTAGTGATAACACACAACTTGACTTCCCTTTGACTAGGGTCTTTTTCATTGAATTGGATCAAATGAATAGGACATCATCCATGTACTGACATTCCCCCAGCTACCCATGTGGCTTGTTTTGCTTGATGACACCTGCAACCTAGAGTTTAACAAAAACAACTGCGGAAAGTTGAATCAACTACGAAAAGTGGCTGCATTCCATAGCTAAAAGACAGTCAACCATCAGTTTTGAAATTCAGCACGCAATCCTCCAATTTTTGTATGATCAGCAACAAGATCAATTGGTACCAACGCATAGTTCTCAAGGCCACTGTTTAAAAGAACTCCAAAAACTGGATTCAGCCATATGTTAATTATTGATTTACTCAAATTGCCTAAAACCAAAGCATATAATCCACCCTCGCTGTAAACGCAGTTTGATAAATGAAGTGAAAAATATTTATGAACTTGATCGGTGCTTTTCAGGGGATTACGGGTTGACAGAGGTCATTTCATTATGGATTTTTTGGCTAAAAGTATGGTCGGACTACCAAGCACGCCATAATAAAGTTAAACATGTACACAAAACTTGTCAATGAAGACAAGATCCATGAGTACCAACACTTGTGCCGATATTTTAGCAAGGAAAATGTCGAGCATAGGAATAACTATTTAAATGGGTGCTTGGAGAAGTTAGATTGAAATTGACAGATCAATTTGAAAGAGGCGTACTCAACCAGTTCACGTAATGGATGAGTTAATCACTAAACAGAGTCGTCTTCAATTGGGATTGTTGTTAACAAGCGTGTGATGAAGTATGATTTCATTAAGGACAAGAGGTGTGTAACCAGGAGTTGAATGCCACCGCACAGTTGATACCCAAATTGGAATTCCCTACCCCAGACAGCCGAATTAAATCAAACATCAAACTATTAGTTCATCAATTGAAATTCTGTTTTTCTTCACACGGCAAGCAAAACGAGGCTTCAGAGATCCGAAAAATGCTCTTAAACTGCCATGAATTTCTTAAAATTGTTTATGGGTTATCTAACTGACCCTACTGGCAAAAAAACCCATGTTTTATTTTTTCCAAATTCGCCTCTGTTTAGAAAAATCATTCTTTCAAAGTTTGACGTTTTTTACTGTTTTGTGTTTTCCTGAATTTCTGCATTTGGCTTGCATTCAGTTTTTTGGGTTTGATTTGCAATTTTAACACAGCAAATGAACAGTAATCTAAATGCTAGCACTTTTCAAGGACACCCCGAATAGGTATTTTTCTCTCGGTCATATGTTCTCGCTTCCTGGCTCGCATCGCATTGGAAAGTCATATGATCTATATGCTCTGCATGCTACTCTTATTGTTATAACAACACAGTAGACTCGGCATATGCAAGTAGTTCATTAGCATTCTAGTTTCGGCACTATCGTTGGCACTGTTACATATGAGTCTTGACATAATTGTATAGATTGATCTCGGCACATATAAGACCTATTCTTCAACAATGTCAATGAATGATTGTTATTGCCATTCTGTCCATGACTTTTTAATGAGCCAAATTACAGTTCCTAAAACCTAATTGCAGCGATGATTCCGAGTCTAATCACAGTACTCAAATTAAGATTGCAACTCTCTCTCTCCTTTGCCATGATCCATTAAGTATTCATATTTATCTGTCAAAGAAAATTAAGCCAACTTGTGCTAGTTCAAGAATGAAACATCTATAGTTGAATGTTTTAAATTCACTCTTTAGATTAAACACATCCTTGGTGGCTGTCTGTATGCAATTTTTATTTTATTTTATGTCAAATATTTTATGGATTTTGATTGTTGTTGCAAGGCCAAGCAGTGGCTAAAAAACGCAGTGTGTGACTAGAACGAATACGGGCCGGTGAATGACCTCCAGACAAGGAATGCAAAGAGTGACTACGTCCACCATAACATCTAGAAATGCAAAGATTATTTTATTATGTGAAACGTGGGGAATTTTTTTTTTTTGTTAATAAAATTACATATGTTATATTTTCAAAAATTAAAAATATACATATATATTTTATTAAACAAAACAATTTATTGAGATTAAAGTTTTTTTTTGAATCAAATGAAATGATGAAGTTCATTTTGTCCCCTTTTTCTTCTTTTTCTTTTTCTTTTTTTCTTTTTTTAAAGTAACAATCATTTTTCTGATCCTCTCGATCACACAAAGTGCAGAAGGAGAGCATACTCAAGAATTATTAAAAAAAAAAATTAGATATAAGAAATAAGGTCTCCTAATTACACTTCCCCAGCAACAATGCCAAAAATGTCTAGTCAATTTAACGTCTTAAATTGCTCTACATAAATTATCAATCCGGGTATTGTAAACTGATGAAGTGTGATGCACCATATGTGCTTAGTTAACATTTTTCTTACTTCTTTGTTTTATAGATTTTATTTTGTTTTGGGGTTTTGTTTTTGTTGATCTCCTAAAGTGTCTAATGCAAATGGAAATCCTATTCTAAGTTCTTAAGAATACTTTTAAAGGTCAAGTATGGATGTAAATTTCAAGAAAATGTTTATGTCCCTAATGGTAACTTCCAAAACTTAGCACTTCAAAATATCTCAAAAAATGTTATTAATGGAATTAGTACTTAAACAAAAGTGTAAGTATACAGATACTTCAATCAAATAAAATATGAGATACTGATCATGAAATCACTGTCTCTGTTGCTTGTCTAAATACGGAAATAAAAATTAAGCTATTGCACTCAAACAAATCAAAAACTGCAAACTAATGAAAAGTAAAATCAAATCACATCATTCATAGTCTGATTCCTCGCCAGGTAGTCTAAGCTATGGCTTTTGGAGATAATCATAAATAACATGAACAATTAGATATCTAATTGTAGAAAAATAAAACTAAAATCAAATCACATCAATTCATAGGCTGATCCCTCGCCAGGTAGTCTAAGCTATGGCTTTCGCAAGTAATCATCAATAACTTGAGAAATCTGATATCTAATTGCAGAAAAGAAAAGATAAAATCAAATCACATCAATTCATAGTCTGATCCCTTGCCAGGTAGTCTAAGCTATGGCTTTCGGATGTAATCATCAATAACTTGAGCAATCCAATATCTAATTACAGAAAAGTAAGACTAAAATCAAATCATATCAAATCATAGTGTGATCCCTCGCCAGGTAGTCTAAGCTATGGCTTTCAGAGGTAATCATCAATAACTTGAGCAATCTGATATCTAATTACAGAAAAGTAAAACTAAAATCAAATCACATCAATTCATAGTCTGATCACTCGCCAGGTAGTCTAAGCTATGGCTTTCAGAGGTAATCATCAATAACTTGAGCAATCTGATATCTAATTCTAGAAAAATAAAACTAAAATCAAATCACATCAATTCATAATCTGATCCCTCGCCAGGTAGTCTAAGCTATGGCTTTCGGAGGTAATCATCAATAACTTGAGCAATCTGATATCTAAACTAACTAGCAAAGTAAATGAATATGACTGAAATCAAAGCATAACTGAAATTGAAAAGCTAAAAAAAACAAAGTCAGCAGAGAGGTAAATCTCATGTCACTATTTGATGCAAAAACATGTAAAGAAAAAACTAATCTACAATCAACCAGTTGAACACACTTACATGAATTAAAATTGCATGAATGGAAAATCTAAACTATCAAACTTGAAAGCAATCAGATGACATAATGAAATCAAAACAAAATTACAAAATGAAATCTACTCTACATTACATTCTAATGTGCTCCATGACATCTACTTCACATCTCCTTCCATGTTGAGAACATCAAAGCTTTATTCAAATTCTTCAAAATTACAAAGTACAACAAAGCTCTCTAAAAATTTCCAAAGCCATCTCACAAGCTAACAAGCTTAAGAACTAACAAGCTAAGACTAACTAATGAAGGAGAGATCTTCTATTTATACAAAAAGATGAGAAGCCATCTCATTAATGAGAGTCCATGAATATCTCCCTCTACCTCTAGAGTCCTAATCAAAATAGAAACTGATAAGACACATGTCTTCTTAGAGTTACAATACAATTAGGAGATGTGACACATATCCTCATGATCCCATGATTCTTTCCACTCAAATTCGAATTTGGCCTTAAAATGCCACATAAGGGTCTTCTAGAAGCCCCCTTTTGACCTACACATGTCAACAATCTCAACCCACTTGTTAGGTATAAGCATATGCACATTATTTTCTAATTTTTAACCACAAATTCACTTAAAAGGATTACAATTAATAAAGATTGGAAAAACATAAATGTGACCCAATGATAATGAAAGTGGGATGAATGTGGTGACATAGTAGTGAAATGGAGGTGATATAGTGGACATAACAGTGAAAGTGTAATGGAAATGAATGACATTTTCAAAACTCAACAGTCTGCATGGACAAGTTTGTCACTATTGTTTTAACGAGTTTAACGACAAAGATAACTCAGTCCTTTTCATTTTTAAAGATTCTGAAAAGAGGTGGAAAGGAAACTCCAGTAGTCCTTTTTCGTAGTATAATCCCTTAAGTCCGAAAAAGTATAAAATAATATGAAAGGGATGAATTTTCCAATCACTTTAACGAGCCGAAAAATACAAGCACTTGATATTTTTGTGTAATGATCCCTTAGGTCCAAAAAGATTAAAATATAGAGGAGGGATGGCACTTCCAATCACTTTAACGAGATGGAGAGGTCAATTGTTGGGCAATATTTTTATATTTTATAACTCTAAAAAGAGCTTAAAAGAGACTCGTCTTTGAGGAACAAGTGATATTTTAGGGTAGCAGTTGGTTCCAGGTAAGGTTTGGAACTTTTCCATCACGAGAGTGTAAATAAGGTGGCTAACATAATCACTCATCGTAGTTGTTCCTCAAAAGGGTAAACAATCAAGTGGAGGCGTATGATCGGCTAACAGAATCACTCTTCGAAGTTGTTCCTCAAAAGGGTAAACAATCAAGTGGAGGCGTATAATTGGCTAAAAGTGGAGGTGAAGGTAAGAACATGACCAAGGCTCAAAAGCTGATAGCGATGTGATCACAAAGGTTATTTACCACAAGGTGGGTTCATTTTTTAATGAGCTTAAACTCTGGAGGAAACATATGCTCATCGCTAGATTTATTTTTTAACGAGCTTGAACTTCGTGTAAACCTGCTCATGATAATAGTCAGAGATGTTCAATTTCACCATGAACACTATGTTCTCTTGACGGTCATACTACCTATTCAATTGCCCCATCCAATTGATTACAAATGTAAATACATGCTTGAAAAATGAGTTAAAAAACCAATACCTTACTTGAGTTACGTGAACAGTAACATAAAAGTAGTTTTTACCTCTCACTTTTACCATTTCATTCAAATTTGGGATTGTTGGAGCTCTGGAGGTGTTTTCCCCCTCAATTTTCATCAGCTGATTCCAGGAGATTCTGTGGACTATTTTCGGCACCGTCTGGACCAGGTAGGAACTAACCTTGAGCTCTTCAATTGCATTCTTTCATTTTCTGATTCTGAGCATGATTTCCTGTTTTTCTGGGCCTCTGGGTTTTAAACAATTCATTCTCTCCCCATCACACCTAGTATACATCGATACATACTGAGTTGGCCATTGTCCAGTCAATATGCATCCCACCCAGTACACAGCTCGGGTGCGTTGGGTGCAAGGAGGAAAGTTTATGCACTGATTTTTCATGGAAATTTTCCCTGTTTTTGCCCAAATCAGGATCCTAATTCTTCTCTTGTTTGTTTTTTAGAGATTCATCAGAACAAGATGGTCGTTACATGGCATGAACGTGAACATGAAAAGAGAATATGATTGCCTTACATGATCGGGTTACGATTACTGCATTACGAAACTATGACTTGCTCAAATTCTTCCGCATATCCAGCATGAGGCAACAAATCAATTTGTTGTGATATTTTCTTGATGCATGGGATCCTACCAACCAAGTGTTCCATATTAGAGGTAAATCCATCCGTTTGACTGTTGAGGATATCTACTTCTTAACTGGTTTATCGAGGCGTGGTGCCCCTCTCTCACTATCAGGATCTTCCCGTGGGGGTGAATCTGTGAGGGATTATATTCACCAATTCTGTAGGGATGGATCTCAGCCGAGCAGGGATGGCAAGATCAATATTTGAGATGTCACTGACCAGTTGTTGAGGACTATCTTATTCACGTTTTCTAGATTGGTTGGTAGTGCGTCTCTTCACTTAGCCAACAGATCCTATATGCAGTATGCCTTAGAATGCCTTGAACCGAAGGTATTCAACTGGTGTGATGCAGTACTTCTGGTGATAAAAGAATAGCTTACCAAGGTGAAGAATGGGAGATCCAAGAACTTTGGTTATGGTTCTATTCTAACAGCTTTCGCCTTGGAGAGGATCCCACTGATGCAACCACAATACATTTCACTCTGAGTGCCAGCACCGACAGAACCACAGATGCAGAGATGGGTTGATCTTATAGCTAGACATGCTAGTCAGTCGCAAATTTCATTCTATAATGCCTTCTTTGAGTGGTTCAACCATCAACAAATAGTTTATGCCGAGTATCCACATGTCGGGATAGATTTCCAAGGAAACCTAGATTTGGTGCAGCCAGCTAGTGAGCAGTGGGGTGTTATAGGTACAAATATATGACTATATCTCTGTTTATTGCTTTTATAGTGTTCTTGTGTTTTTTAAATGTTACCAAGAATAATCAAACTCATATTTTTGTGCAGACATTGGACTAGCACAACCAGCAGTGCGCCCGAGGGTAGCAGCTGTCGTTCCAGCGAGAGAGGCTGTAGGAAAGGCTGTCCTTCACGATCTGGACGTAGCCGAGACTCTTGCAGTATTGCATAATCAGATTGAGGGTCTCACTCTTGGTATTCAAGATGTGAGGACTGACGAGTTACCTCTGAGATTACAGTTCCATACTACTGGCGTGTCGAGCCGATCGACTAGGCTCTTGCGTAAGATCGCACAAGCGGTGACTTGTTATCACCAGTGCCATTAGTCTAGGGTGATTTCCTGCATTTTTTATTTTTTGGGTCATATGAATGATTTTTTCGTGGACACAGAATATTTTGTAAAAACTATAAACAATTATATATATTTTTGATTTCGGAGCTTTATTTTGGTTAAGTTATATGATCCTGGTGTAAATGTTGATTGAAATGATTTCTTTTATAAATGTTGCAAATTTCTATCTAACACATAATTTTCTAATGAATCAGTTAATGTGTTTAAGTTTCTAGAAATGTGTTGATATTGAATAGAATCAAACCGTCTTTCCAAAATCCTAACCCTTAGGAACATACGATAGATCACTAGATTCCAAACGAAATAGATGCTAGTAAGTTGTAGGATGACGAGTTGTGAGTCTAACCTGACAAAAAGTCAGCATATGCCATGTGCGATGGCATCAGAAAGAAGCTCTATCAATGCGCTATATGCAGTGATGTTGTTCATTGACCGACCAATACATACCCCTCTGAAACTCACTAACTCGCTACTTGGATCAAAAATGGCCCAAGCTGCAGAAGATAGGTTCCCCGTACTATGACTAGCTCCGCCGGCGTATCCAACAAATGATTCCAATAGGTTCGACATCTGCAACAAATGCAAAACTGGATTACCTAACCAAAACGATCACTCTTGACAAAAAAAAAATGTAACGAGATTACTACACTTAATCAAGCTTAGTAACGCTTAAGGTACAATCGGTTTCGTGGTTGCGACAATGGGATCCCATCGTAATTTACTAGCTCGTAGGATCCTTTTGCTAAGACTCACTTAACAATGTAAGGACTCATCCACAATGATTGGAACTTACCTACTCCCAATTTATCAGATTCTTGATTGTAAAGTAAGACCAGGTCACCTTCTGAGAAGACGCGGGGTTTGACATTCCTGTCAAACTGCGCCTTGACTCATTTCTTATGAGCTTCGTTAGCCAAGGCGGCATCACTACGGGTTTCATCCAATTGGATTAGTTCCAAGAAACAAGTCTCTTCCTCCGAAGTTTTGGGGAGAAAGTTGACTATGAGCTTGAGAGATGAAATCTCACACTGAATTGGTAAGACTACTTCCAGGCCATACACCAGCTGAAAGGGTGTGAATCCGGTTGCATTTCTCACCGATGTCCTATATGCCCACAAGGCTGAGTACATGATTAGGTGCCAACTACATTTGTGGACTCCAATCATCCTTTGCAGCATGCATTTCAAGACTTTGTTGATGGCCTCAACTTGTCCATTAGCTTGTGAATAATACGGAGTAGAACTGTCGTGGGATAGTTCTAATTTGGAACGCCGAATATAGAGACTACATGATTGAAAAAGAAAAGAGCAGCCATTTCGCCATTGTTGTTTAATGTAGGCATTACTTCGGCCCATTTCGTAAAATAGTCAACTGCGACTATCATATACCCATGCCCCCTAGCCGAGGTGGGGTTATAAGTCATGAAATATATGCCCCATTTGGCGAATGGCCCAATAGCAACTACTGGATGCAGAGGTGCGGGTTGTATTCTGGTTTTGCGGTCGAAGATTTGACAAGCGTGGCAACTTCTGACTGTGGTTATGCAATCTTTGAACATGGTTGGCCAAAGTAAGCTACTCGTAAAATATTTTGTGTCGTAGCGTAACTAGATTGATGCCCCCCACATGCGCCTGATTAAAAATCATTCACGACTTTTTTGGCCTCCTCATGGGTAAGGCACCTTCGCAGAACTATATCAATACCATGACGGTAAAGTGTATCACCGACGGTCATGTAGTCTTTTGCTTGGTATCGAGTACGTTGTTGTTTTGAGTGAGAGGTATTAGGCCTATAATTTTGGGTTTGGAGATATATTATTATATCTCCATACCACAGATCGCTCAACGATATCAGAAACAAAGATTCATCCATGATTGATGCTTTGGATGTTGAATCGTTGGACGACGATGGGAAGTTGCATAGTAACTCCATGAAAACCAAAGATTTCTTTGATTTTGATTTTACAAATTCCATATCAAACTCCAACAAAATGGCTATCCATTTTGAATATTTTCCTCCAAGTAACTAACGTGACAGAATGTAAGTCACTGGGTTGCAATCTGACAAAATGGAAGTTTCGGGAAAGAGGATATAGTGTCGTAATTTCTGTACTACTTGAACAGCTGCAAGAGCCAACTTTTCAACATAGGAGTAGTGGCTTTCTGTACATTTAAGTTTCAACTTAAATAATAGACAGGATGTTCAATTCTATTGTCTTCTTGAACTAAAAGTATCCTCTGTAGCTAGATACAGGTTAAAATCTTTTTGATAGTATAGAGCGTACATTAATGATGCTTTTACTAGGGATTCCTTTAGAGCATCAAAGAAATCTTGTGCAACCTAATCCCAGTTAAAGGGCACTTCGTTTTTCAAAAGACGTGTATAACCTTTAGCAAGTTCGGCATAATTTGGAATGAACCTCCTCAGAAAGTTTGCTTTCCCTTGGAGTTTCTGAATCTGAAGCAAATTTGAAGGTGGAGGCATATCGATGATTGCCTGAACCTTACATGGGTCGAGATGAATCTCATCCTTTGAAACCACAAAGCCAAGTAAATGACCAGAACTAACACAAAACACACACTTGTGCGGATTGAGTCGTATATTGTAGTGTCGGCAATGTAGAAATATAGCTCTCAAATGCTGTGGATGATCAATCCGCTTTCGCGAATGAGCTGGTAGATCATCAAGATATGGTTGAATAATGTTATTTATGTCATGGAAGGCATAATTCATAGCCCTCTAAAAAGTTGCGCCTGCGTTCTTTAAACCGAAAGGTAGCTTGCGGTAGGCGAATGTGCCCCACGGACATATAAATGCAGTCTTCGACTGGTCCTGTGGGCAGATATTAATTTGATTATACCGAGAAAATCCATCCATGAATGAAAAGATTTTTCATCCAGCGCATTCATCAATTATCTGGTTGATGAAGGGTGTAGGGTAGTTATCCTTTGGGAAATCTTGATTTACATCCCTGTAATCAATGCACACTCTAATTGTTCCTTGATTTTCATCACAGGAACAATATTCGATACCCAATCAGTTAGAGGAACCAGGTAAATGAAACCATCATGTAAAATTTTTTCAACTTCTGCCTTGATGGCAGCGGCTTTCTTTGAGTGCTCCTTCTGAAGTCGTTGTTGTACCGGTTTGACATCTAGATGCATCTTGATTTTGTGTTCAACTATGCTCGAGTCAATGCATGTCATTTCTTCATATGATCATGCAAAGACATCTCTAAACTCGTGAAAGAGAGCGCCATATATTTCCATTTCTGAATAAGAGAAAGATTTTCTAACATGAATATTCTCTACAACATCTGGTTTGGTCGAGATATTTATGGCGATAGTTTCTTCAATATTGGACAGATTTCGCTTGGAATCAACCGTATTTACAGTATTTGATAGAAATCAAAAACTGAAGGAGGATTAAGGTTGTTGGAACAATCTTCATGGTAATCTGGAACATGAGAACAATGGTGGTAATCCTCCCATGGTGCCTCTCCTATCATCATTGACTGAATGATTCCTTCGTCTGTAGAATGTACATGCGACCAAGGATCTGAAGAGGTACCATATTCCTTTGACCTATCTATCCAAACACTCGATGAGCATTGATTTGGGTTTGCCTCCCAGGCCAACAAATTTAATTGCTACAATATTTCTATTGGGCTTGGAGGCAATACTTGACAATGATCCATGCTAACATCATGTTCGGAAATCTTTTGAATCTTTGTAGACATAGAAGATATCATATTGTAGGTTTCCACTATGGCCACTTCCACCAGATTACTTGGAGGCGGTAGGGAAAAAGTACCCATTAAGGTAGGGTCTTTTAGGAGGCCTACTCCGATGTTTTGAAGAAAATGAGAGCTTCCATGTATCATTGGAATGCTTCCCGTAACTTGTGAGCAGTTGGGGAGGAAGGTTTGTTGATCAACGATTGTAATTCCTCCTTGAAAAGGAAATGCAGTATTTCTAAAGTATGTTGACACAGCTACGACTATAACATAAATCCAAGGCCTTCACAGTAGGATATTGTAATTGAGGTTTCCATCGATAACTTCGACATCAATTTCTATTGTCTTGCCCTCCAGTTCAAATTGAAAGTTACTTAAAATCCTGTACGGGGTGTATGTTCATCCATCGAATGCTTTTAATGTCGTTGACGATCGTGACAAAGGTGGTAAGCCTAAAGTTTTCCAGCAGCTCATTGACAGAATGCATGTGGATGCCCCATCATCAATAATTGTTTGATCTACAGTTTTGTTGAGGGCTTTCAATTCGATGAGGAAAGCGAGTTGTGCTGGTAACTGAGGTTCATATTCTTTATGATTAAAGGCCACAAGATTGGAATCCGTTGGGTCTATCCCACCTATTGCTAATAATATAGCCTGCTTTTGGGAGGGGCAATTTTGCAGTACTTCAAGTGTCAACATATTGGATGGTGATTGGGCCAGGTCCTCTACTATATTATAATTCTATGTTGCTCTAGCACGAGGATTAAATGTCGATTTTTGTACTACTCCCTTTGGCGACTTTATTGTTAGCTTAGAAATGATGGACGTCAGAACTTCTATTGAAGTTGTTGTCGAACTACTAGGTTGATCTGCAGCCTTGTTGTTCGACAACGGTGGATTCCCGTAATCTTTATTCCTTATCGATATCAAAGCATGATTTTGCTATTTCGAAATGGACAACATAAGCACTTGGGATAGGGAAGCATTGTCGCTAGCAACTAGATTGGTTTCTGGGTTTGGAAACGGATCAGTCAATATTGTCGAGGTTTTTGAACTCCTAAAGAACTTCTTAATCTCAGCTTTATGCGGACAATCTCTCGTGCAATGATCCTCATCGCATATAAAACATGGATGACCAGGTTTCTTTTTCCCGTAAGGGTTTTTAGAAGAATTTTCAGGAGATGAATCATCCAGTTTCTTCTTTTTGCCTTTCTTTTTATTCTTTCCCCTTTGTTGCTTTTGTTCTTTGCCTTTATCGGTTGACACAGCATTAACCTCCGAGGCAAGAAGTTTGTCATTTGCCTTTTTATTGGAAACTGCAAGGGATTTACTTGATGAGGCCTTTGTAGTTTGCGTACTGGAGGTACCAATCACGCCATCGTTGGCATGAGAGTCCCTATTCGATTTAGGAGGAGGAGGAACGGAAAAATCCAATCTAGGAGCATTAAGAATTTTGTCGTAGAGCATGCTAGACTAAGTATAAATCAAGTTTAGATATTGCGCACGAGCAATGACTTGCTCTTTAGTTACAACTCCTCCCTTGGCCACATCTTCTGTAATGGAAGGTAACAATGACTTAATAAACCATTCAGCTAACAGATGATTAGGAACATATGTCTTTACCATTCTACGATGACGTCGCCACTCATAAATATGATCAGATATATGAGTAGTTGTCGTTTTCTTAAAATTGGTTAAGCTTCGTTCCCGTTTCGTACCTTATTGGTAACTGAAAATGGGTTAAAAAGGTGGTGGCAAGGGCACTGAAGTTATCGAATGAAGCCCTAGGCAATTCGATGTACCATTTTGTTGCCGAACTAGTTAACGTTCGCTGAAAAAGGCGAAGCCTAATCGAATCATCATTGAGAGTGTTGGACGAACACCACAGATGAAAGGTCATCACATGATTTGATGGATCTTCACCCATATTTCCATTTAATTTATGAATATTTGACGAAAGTTTATGAGGAATCGCCAGCCGCTAGAGGGTATAAGCAATTGGATCATTTGTTAGCCGATTTAGATCTGGTAATTCTAAAGTTGCTACGAAAGGCAACTATTGATTTAAGTTTGGCAAAGCATACCCAGGATAAGATGGGATGGCCTGACCTATTGGTCTTTGCATACCAGCATAATGTATTTGATGTTGATAACTTTGATAAGGTTGATGGGCGTAACCATTATAATATGATTGATAGTAACCGTTTTGAATATACGGCTGCCCATTACCCGCAAAGATTTGTTGCTCAGGTCCTCTGTAAGCTTGCTGGAATTGCGGTTGTTGATATTGCACCAGTGATGGCTATGAAACCATTTGTTGTTGCCCAATACTAGTTGTTTGACCAAGATGAGGAGTTATAGTACCCATTTGAGCATCATTCACTTCAGTTAAGGAGCCACTAATCAGTGGTTGTGATTGAGTCACAGAGACAAGAGGTTGTTGTATTACGACCTGAGAGACTGGAGGTTGACATACAACAGGCAGCGCTTGTACTTGCGACACCATCACAATAGCCAGTGTAGTGGGAATGCTCGACACAGGTTGATTTTGTTGCATTGAATATACAACTCTCGGTTGTTGAGGCAGTATTGGTACCCAACCACTGGATGCAATTCCAGCTTGACCCGAATTCTGTTGTGAACTCTCATATGGTTGTTCTCCCAGAGAGAAAAATAAAAAGGTATACTATCCCCCATATGGTGGCAATTGAGTGTTCAAAGGGAAAATTGGCTTTTGGAGACTCGACTTCCCAAATTGATACTATTGCAAAGGATCAATTTGTTGAGACTCAACATAAGAAATTCCATATAAGGTTCCGAATGAACAAATAGCAACAGACCATACTATTGAAACAGCCCCTAGATGGACTCCATCTAGTGGTTAAGAACTAGTTGGGACAGATGGTACACCAGCAAACATTGTCGGAGTGGCGACAGGAGGTTCTGGTGCTACTGTATCAGATGACACAGTCTTAGATGTAGATGGTTGTTCAGACATATCGAGTCTATCCAAAATACTTCCTAGCGATTCTAAAAGAACTTGCGATGAAGGATGACTAACTTCTATAGTAGAAGGATATAGGTGGATCCCAGTTCCAAAATGTAATGGAGTATTGGATGGAAGATCCTCCACAATCTCTTCTATAGAAATCAGTCCGGGTGGAAGAGGTAGACCGTCAGGTTCGTAAAATCTTTCCAGTGCCGAAGAAGGTACAGACTCTATAGCGATAGATGTTGAAGGGGTGACACCTTCCGAATCAGCCCTAGATGGAGCCAGTTCAGGAATAGAAGTGTTTACCGTTACACTAGGATCAGTTCTAATGTCCTCTTGTAACTGCGGAACTTCTTTTGTAGAGGCGGGGATTCTAGAAATAGTTGGAGTAACTGGAGTCTCTGAGAATGTTGAAACACAAGTTTCAAATAAACCAGAAGATTTTGACCCAATTAAACGAGATCGTTTGGCCTGGAATGGTTCCGTTTCCAGAGTCAAAGATCGTTGACTCGTTAGTCTCCGCGAATGATGGGGTTTTGGTTGACTTTCTTCCATGATTGTGGATTACTTGATCAACTCAAAATAAAAAGGGGAAAATGTTATTCTGAATTAAATGAATTTTATGACACTTTGACACAACTTGCTTTTTCAATTTTTAAGAGTCGAGAAAATGCTAAAGATGACTCTAGTCGCCTTCGATTTTTAATGAGCCTGAAGTGATAAGCGCTCAGATGGACCTTTTATTTTAAGGAGTCTGAAAAGGAATGAAAGTGACTACTCTAGAAATTTAGACAGAGGGATTACCAAAACCAATCGCAAAACTATAGAATACTTTTTACGTACGGTAGTCAATCTTCCCGAATGCTGTGTTCAGTGCATTGTGATCGATAAGGTGGTAGACACGGCTTTCTAAAGATAAAGGATATAGCCTACTGTGGTCTCCCAATATATACTCGATGGTACATGGGAGAACAGATACGCACTAGCACTTGTCGTATCAAAGAGGAGGAATCACCAAACCTATGATGAAAACGATAGTTACCAGGCTTTACGATGCCGGAATACGTCTCTAGCCTAGACTTCTAAATGTTGTGCGTTAGGTTCCAAAGCATTTTTATGTTCATTGAGATTTATTTTACAGCTGATCTTTCTTAAGAAGTTTTCCTTTAAGGTTCACCGCATGATGTAGATATACAACTCCTAAATATGCAATCTAAGATGATAAACAGTCGTTTACTTTCTTTTTGCAATGAAAATCCCAGCACTAAGGAAAGAGAAGTAAAATTCTTTCAACATAGAGCAGAGAGCACACACTAAATGCACTTTTCCTAAATCAATTTCCGCATGCAGTCTAAATGCAAATGCACATGCATGTATTCGTTTTTCAGTTTCCTTAATGTGAAAATGACAAAAAGAAAACTAAGTACAGATTTGAACTATCTTTTCTCAAAGCGACACTTTATTAATTTCTTTTCAAAAACAAAAGGAGGATTTAGACGACACTTTCAATTTTGACTTGAAAACTACTTTCGACACTTCAAAGAATTGATGATCCAAATCAAATACAATGGCAAAAGTGTAATCGACTATCTAAAAGAGGATGACTTTATGACACTCTTTTCTTTGACTAAAAATGACACTTGCGACACTTTCAAATCAAAAGACGACAGTTTGATTAAGCTACTGTTTGCAAAGGAGAACTGTAAATGATAAAAAATACATAAAAAAAATTCACAATTATTTATCAATGGAGGTTGAATAATGCAAGGGAAGAGAGTTTCAACAGTGATATACTGATCATAGACAACAAGACTACTGAATAAAGCTGAAAACAATGAAGAAAAAACCAAAATCTGGAGGCAGAAACAGTCTCACTCAATCGTCACACCTGTAACACAGGGAAACAGGGATGCATCTCACCTGCAACACACGGGAGGTGCGATGCATCCAAGTTACCAATGAGAGGCAGTGTGATGGTCCAGGGAAGAGACTAAGCTTGGCTTTCACTCACGGTTTGCAGCTAAGTTCAAGGATTTAGGCTGAGCTAATGATAGACAATAAACACAACGTATAGGGGTTGATCTAATGAGGTTATTTGAGCTACCACCGGGGCTCCTAAGATGTTTGTAAGTCAGTTTTTCAGTTCATAAACAAACCCAAGGATTGATTGAAATAGCGTTGATCTACTTTGGACTTGCATAGCAAATGTAGTTCAAAAGCTAGCTAGCTTAACTTCAGGCTCCGTCTATAGTTTATAAAGCAAACAAATAGAAACAAAAAAACTATTCACTACCCAATGGACTTGCCATTTTTTTATCGGGAAAACTAGTGTCCATTCAGAGCTGCTAGTCCCACTAAGACCGATAGCTATCTTAGAAACAAACAATTTAAAGTTACTTGTGTTTTCCTTTATGAGAGATAGATGAGAGAGAAGCAGAGAGTACCAACCTCAATCTTCCACTAGTCTCCTTGCTTGTTTCCTCTCTCCCTTGATAGAGCTTTCGCCACTCCTTTCTCATTGTCCCGATTCAAAGAACACCTATAGAGTCAAAGCAGCAAAATACCATCAAAGCATAGAGATCTATAATCATAAACAATGTAGGATCAGATATACATTAACCATACAAATGCATACACAAATACAAGATTCAGAAATATATAAAAATATGGAGGAAATCTCAAATAGCTTTATTGATAGAAGTAGTAGAAGAGAGGATTACAACCAAGTTGTCTGATCCAACACCATCCTCCCAGCATGAAATCCCTCTTCACCTCATGAAATGCTAGATCACCCAACAATGCAATGTTTCATAGAGAAACCAACAACACTTCCTTACAAAATACAAAATTCCAGCCTCTGGATCTCTAGGATGAGGGATCCATATATAGATATTTGCAGGTGGGTGAGTTAGCTTCTGGGATTTTGATTATTGTCATATCAATAATAGTTCTTGGTTCCACTTGGAGATTTCATGATCTCTTACTCATAACTGGGCGAATTCAAAGAGGCAAGTGTCATATGAGCTGTTTCTAGAAGATTCTCTAGGTTTCCACCTAGAAAATTGCTTCTACCATTTGTCTTCTCTCGCTCATTGCACCCTGCAGAAGGGATTTTTAGTATGCATCTCACCCTCTGTGTGTAACAGGTGAGATGTATCACACCCTCAGCATGGAGCAGCCTGTATGGTCCAATTTTGACCAATTCTAAGCAATTTTCAGGGAGAACTTCTGGGAAATGATGTAATCAACTGACCTTGTTTCTTTAGGGTGTGAAACAACACTTTTAGGGGTTTAGAAGCACTTGGTTTATGGACATATGTGATTGGGGTTGCAATGCCCAAATATGCCTATAACACACCCTGAGGGATGTGGTCCCCAAGGTTGTGCTTTTGAAGGATTTCTTCCATTTGGTCAATTTGTTTCTTCATGCAGGAGCATTCCGGATGGAATTCTCAGTGACAGTAGGTGCATTTGTCTCCTTTCTTCCCTTTTTCATTTCTGGAGCTAGAGTAGTCATTGAAGGGCTTGGTGTACCTTTCCTTCTTTGGATGGGAATGCGCTTTTCCCTTGTCTTTTTCTACTAATTTTTCTTATTTGAATAAAATATGTGATTTTTATTATGGTTGCCATCATGCACAGCAAGTGCATGCACTTTTGGAGGTTTCATTTTCCCCATGCCAATGATTTTATCTTGCTCAAAAGTGAAGGACTCCACGGACTCTTTGAGAGAAGGTATAGTGTAGGATTTACCTATTGTGAGCCTTACTGAATGACATGTAGACACAAAGACAGAGTATTCTAGTCTGACCTTTGACATAATAGAGAGAACTTGGCGACTCTTCTCCTTGGATTTGTCAATTCCACAACCCTTGAGTTGCAGCAATAGATCATTATATTTGGTGAAGAAGTCTTGAATTCTGTCATATTTCCATGAATCCAACGACATCAGCTCCACTTCAAGAAGATGTCCTTTCATCTCATCATGTTTCTCGTAGAGTTCTTCAACCTTTTTCCAAATATCATTGGAAGTATTGCAGGCAGATAAATAAAACTGCAACTCTGAGGAGATGCACATGCATATGGATCCATGGGGCTCATCCATGCGGTTGAGGTACTTAGATTTCTCTATGGCTGAAGTGGATTCCACTTCTGCAGCCATGGTAATCCTGTACAACCCTTTCTGATGAAGGTATCAAACCATTTGCTCCTTCCATTCGTGAGAGTTGTACAGTGTTAGGATTGATGCTTTGGGAAACTCCATTTTTTTGTCGATCTTCGATCTCCAAGTTGTAATACCTGCAAAATAAAGTATTGGTGCACCTTTCATCTAACAACATGTGGGCTCGGATACCATGTAAATGTGTTAGAAAACTTGCATGATGAATCTAACTAGTAAAGGTTGAACACACAACTTTGTGGAGCAAAAACACTAAAAAGAATTGAAAGAACAAAAAAGAGTGATTGAATCAGAAAATAGGTTACAATGCTCATGATATAACATCACTGGGTGAAGATCTCAAGGTGATGTGCCATAGTGGTGATCAATGAGAGGACTCAACACCTACAGCAAGTTCCAGAGAGAACTAGCAAGTTTCAAAGTCAAAGGAGGAGCAAATCAGGGAGTAAATCACGCAAAAGAACTAGCGAGTTGTGGAATGAAAGAAGGAGCAAATCAGGAGTAAATCATGCAAAAGAACTAACTAGTTGCGAAGTGAAAGGATGAGCAAATCAGGGAGTAAATCATCCAGAAAGAATTTTGCATGTAGTCTCATGCTCTAAGTGTCTACATGTGCCACTAATGAAGGTCCTAGTTGTGTAATACCTCCAACATCCTTGACCAACGCAACTTGTGAAGCTATTTGGTTAAGGAGGGTTCTTGAAGATGTTGGACAAAAGCAAAGAGGATAAAAAAGCATTAAATGTGACAATGAGTTCCATGAAGCTCGCAAATAATCCATTTATCATACAAAAACAAAACATATTGAAGTCCACCATCATTTTGTGAGAGAAAAGATACAATCAAATGAGATTCATTTAGTCTATTGTAATACAAGTGAGAATGTAGCTGGCATCTTGGAAAGATGAACTTTGAAATATGTAGACAACAAATAAGCATTGTTGGAAATCCATTTCTCCATTAAAGAGGGATGTTGGAATAATGTAGAAATGATATGTCCATATAAAATTGATGAGTTGTATTCTCGTAATCAATGTTAAGTCTATGTGTGTCTTGATAGTTTGTGTTGTGAATTAATGATCTAAATTGTCCTAAAAGCTCTCTATGCCTATTTTCTAATATTTGAAAAGTTAATCAACTGCTCACTAGTGAGTTTTACCCTAGACTTACGGTTAGAGTATTAAAGATCTTATAATTCCACTTCTTCATATTTATCACCACTCGCATCGTTGCTTACTGCCAGTGCAAAGCCTAACAGCAAACTTTGCCGGTAATTTTATAATTCCACTTTCGACCATTCTGTCAATAATTTCGTAAATTCACTGCGGTCGATTTCTCCATTGTCATACTTGGTTTCTTTTGTCCACCGGCGGGATAATTTTATTTTACATTAAAATGTAATTCGTATCATTTTATTTGTTGTTAAACATTATCAGAAAATCATCATATCACATTAAAGTATGTTGGTAAATTTTTAAACGTTACATACTAATATAACTAACATGATATATATCTCTAACAAAATTTATAATTAATTGAAAAATTAATTAATGAATGTTGTAGAGAGAGATAGGCTCTTGAAATGTATGATTCATTAATATAAAGAAATGGATAAGATCCGGAAAGAAGTGAATGCATCGCTCACGATGCGCACCGCACCGCACCTCAGGCGGCCTACCTAACATATACATATGGAATCCCTCCACACCTCCCACGTATCCTCACTTGCCTCCTCCACCTACTGCACAATCACCATCGTCTACGTTTCCACATATACATTTTACATTTCTTCTCCACAATCTTCGCCGAGCTCACCAAATCTGGATTATGTGCAGGGAAAGAAAGGCAGAGAGGACATAAGTTGATGGGAAAGTAAAATCTACACAAATGAAGCCATAAAATCAAATGACTTTTTTTTCCAACAAACTGATTGAGAAAGGAATCGAATGTTGTTATGCAGCTACGATAAAACCATTTCTAACTAAAGATGAAAATGTGGTTGCCAAACTAACTTTATAAAGGGAACATTATAAAGTGAATTTGAATCGTTAATAAACTCTCAAGTCATTAAAATTAAACTGCTCACTATGCCTTTTACCAGTACACTTGGCAGTAGTCTAAACAGAATGAAGAGTGGTTATAAAGTTTTAATAAGGTTGAATTTATTTCCATCATTAAAAACACGATTCTATAAAATTTAGTGAAATTATTTTACCCAGATTCTAAACATTACGCTACAGAAGACTCACTTGACCTGTGGCTAGGGTAATTAAACATGGAGTTGTCTATAATGCGACTTTTTGGAGATTCCGGTGACGGAATCCGGCGGAAGAAATGAGGTTAAATCTTGATTTTTAGCAGTTAAAATGGTTTTTTAACTGCACATTTGGATTCAGCGCCCTGAAAAACCCCTCGGAGCCATTGATTGTGCAGAAACTAGCTATCAAACATGGGATTCCAATAAATTGCTGCCGGATTTTGACCAGAAAAATCCGCCGAAAAAGCTTTCAAAAAATAGCGTTATAGACTACTGCTACATTTGAATATGGATTTTACAATTCCACATCTTGATATTTATTATTTAGTAGCACGGTGGAATTAGGAAAACCGTTTGGTGATCATGGCCAGTGCGAAGACTAAGAGTAAACTTTGTCGGGAATTTTATAACTCAAATTTTTAAGATTTTTAGGCCTATAGGTGTTCTTTATTGGAATTCCGCGTTTCCGCGTTTTTATCATTTTTTTAATGGCATATTCCAATAAGATGATTAAAATGAAAGATATTGAAATATTTTTGTACTCTCACCCTATTAATGGATGAAATCGAATGAGGTAACTGTCTTCGATATCTAAATCAAATAATTAAACCTGGTTTAAATTAATTTTTCCCCAAATTGTAAATAAAATAATTCTGTGCTGTTAATGATTGACCACCTGTGATGATTATTAAAAAATGGTCACTTCTATTTTGGAAGATTCGACACTAAATTATTAAACTATGCTACCCACATGTTCCGCCGCATGTCGATTACCCTATAACTCAAAAATTGAAAATTCTCATTTACACTAACGGTTGAGCGTTTTATGTTTTTGCTTTAATTTATATCATAATATAAGATGTCAGGTCTGTCCGTGCCAAATGGTATGGCATCCATCACAGTCATTATAATGTGATCGCCCTTCCATCTGCCCCATGTTGGCATAAATAATTTTATGTTTAGTTTTCGTTATTTGTATTTAGATTTAATATATTATAATATGTGACCTTTATTGTTTAGGTTTAAAATAACATGTGCGGTGTGTTTATTATTATTTTCCATGCTTATTATTATATGGTTTAGTATAATGCACAAATATATAGTTTATGATTTACTATTATATATTTTTTTGCTGCAAGAGATAATTTGTTTATGGCATTAATTCAAAACTAATTTACATATAATACATACACTCACAAATGGAATGGTCACAAAACCATGGTGATGCCAATTAATGGTGTGGAAAAAAAATCTAAGACCAAAGGACTACAGTCTCGGAAAAAGAGCAATTCAAAATGCGCAATTAAAAACTAACCGAGCAATTGTTCATAACAGAACTCTATAAAACTAAACTATATTTTAAACCGGCCTAAACACCCTGGCTCCACAAACAAGCCCGTTAAATACCGACCGTAGATCTCATTCAACAAATCCAACGGCGGAAAAGAATATTGTAGAACCCTACATGCTGCCATTTAACGTGTGATCACGACGGTTTTTCAAACGGTCCCTCTGCCACGTGTTCATCGCTGAATGTGATCACTGGGAAAAAGTTGAAACCGCTTCCCACTCGCGGGGCTTTGCTAAAACCACTCATGAAACTAAAAACCCTTTCGGAGGCGAAAGAAAACATAAGTCGGGGGCGCCAAGAGTATCCTGCTCCCGTCCACATGACAAACTAGAATGCCATAGATCTTGTAAGAAGAGGCCTTGACTAGCCTGTCTGAAACCCTTAGAGGAAAGCCACCCGCTTTGCTTCCACAAAGGCTCTGAATGAGCTTATTTCTCCGACCAATAAACCGCCAAAATGCTCTATACAGTGTAAAACTAAAAGAGTACACTCCTATGCTCATCTCGCTTCTGGGTTATCAGTGTTACCTTCCCTGGTCCTGCTTTTGAACACCCACCAATCTTCTTCAGCTTGATCATGGCATTTTAGTTAGAAATAATGAAGAAATGGTTATATGGTTGTAACGTATCTCCTTAGTTTAGGATTAGTTCCTAGAGTTCAGGAGGTTGTTTACAACTACCTATTTTTCAGTGATGTATTTTATATTGTAATATTCATTTTATGTAATGTAGAGTGAACGTGAGAGAGAGTCTCCTCTTTGTTTGAGTGCAGTCTCCCAGGTGTCGTACACACCTGTGAGCTGCAATTCCTTCATTTAATTCAAAGTGTGTTTTTTATCTTGGTATCAGAGCACAATAAAGCTTGCATACTATCCAGTTTTCCATAAAAATATTAAACATATTGACACTCAATTTCATTTTTTTCAAGAGAAGATACAGTCAAAAGAAATATGTGTCATTTTTCATGAATAGACAGAAGATGGAAAGGAAGACTCTAACAATGACAACCACATTCCATTCTTGGTAGAACTTAACAGTGAAGAAGAAGAAGAGCAGGAGCAGAAATAGGAAGAAGTAGCAACAGATAGTGTAATAAGTGATGATGCAGGCCCGGAAAGTGTTGAAACAGATAGAGTTGAGGTAAGTCCTCTACCTAGAAGATCAGGTAGGAAGACTAGACTACCTGAAAGATTGAAAGGCTATGCTTTAATGTCCTAAATTTTAAACATTGTAGAACCTTCAAATTATGAAGAAGCAAGTAAATCAAATGAATGGAGGGCTGCAATGCATGAAGAAATGGAATCAATATATAGAAACCATACTTGGGACTTAGTTGAGTTGCCTAAAGGAAAAACCCCTATAGGTTGTAAATGGTTGTATAAACCTAAGATAAATGCAGATGGGAGTGTAGAAAAATTCAAAGCTAGACTGGTAGCAAAGGGTTATTCACAACAAGAAGGAATTGATTTCGATGACACCTTTGCCCCTGTAGCTAAACTTAATACAATTAGAATGCTAGTCTCTTTAGCAACAAAACATAAATGGAAGCTACACCAGCTAGATGTTAAGTCTGCATTTCTGAATGGAGAATTAAAGTAAGAAATTTATTTAGTACAGCCTCCTGGTTTTGTGAAAAAGGGGCAGGAGCATTTAGTGTGTAAACTGCATAAGGCACTTTATGGTTTGAAACAAGCACCCAGGTCATGGTATGAGAAAATTGATTCATTTTTTATACAGCATGATTTTCATAGGAGCCTCAACGATCCAAACCTATATACCAAGATAAAGAAACAGAGGCAAATCATTTTTATTTCTTTGTATGTGGATGACATGATTATAACAGGAAATGCAGATAATTTGATCAAAGAAATCAAGCAGCAAATGTCACAGGTATTTGAAATGAAAGACCTTGGAGATCTTCATTATTGCCTAGGTTTGGAGGTGTGGAAAGATTCTGGTCAAAATTTTCTAACTCAAGGAAAGTATGCCAGAACCCTATTGGAAAGATTCAGAATGGAACAGTGTAAAACAACAGCAACACCATTGCAGCAGAATCTCAAGTTAGGCAGTGATGATGGCACAAAACAGGTGGATGCCACTTTGTATAGACAACTAGTGGGAAGTTTGATATATCTCAAGACAACTAGACCTGATATGGCATACTCTGTTAGTGTGCTGAGCCAGTTTATGTCCACACCACTTGACAGTCACTGGAATGCAGCAAAATGTGTGTTGAGGTACCTTAGTGGTACTTGTAATTATGGTCTTTTATACACTGACATTTCTGATGTTACTTTAGCAGGTTATTCAGATTCAGATTGGGCAGGCAACCTGGATGATCGTAAATCCATCACAGGATATGCATTTAGTATTGGATCCGGGGTTATTTCGTGGAGTAGCAAAAAGCAAAGTACTGTAGCATTATCATTATGTGAAGCTGAGTACCAGGCGTTGTGTGCAACAACATGCGAAGCCATTTGGTTGAGGAGATTGCTTAGTGATGTAGGCGAAAGTTAGAAAGAAGCAACCAGCATCAAAACTGACAACCAGAGCATAATAAAGCTTGCATACAATATCCATAAAAATACTAAACATATTGACACTCAGTTTCATTTTTTTCGAGAAAAGATACAGTCAAAAGAAATATGTGTGGAGTATTGTAACACTTGTGATAATTTAGCTGATATTTTTACTAAGCCTCTAGGGCGAGTAAAGTTTGAGTTATTCAGAGGGATGTTAGGTGTGCAGAATAACCCTTTCTCCATTAAGGGGGGGAGTTAGAAATAATGGAGAAATGGTTATATGGTTGTAACGTATCTCCTTAGTTTAGGATTAGTTCCTAGATTTTAGGAGATTGTTTACAACTACCTATTTTTCAGTGATGTATTTTATATTGTAATATTCATTTGATTTAATGTAGAGTGAACGTGAGAGAGAGTCTCCTCTTTGTTTGAGTGCAATCTCCCAGGTGTCGTACACACCCGTGAGCTGCAATTCCTTCATTTAATTCAAAGTGTGTTTTTAATCTATTTTTCCTTAAGACTCAGTTGAGTTAGCTCTTTCCATTTTGTTGCAAACTTTTCCTCTCCGCAATTCACTCCTTGATTGGCCAGGAGATCCACCAGCTTGTTGGCCATCCTTCAAACATGTTTAAAAGTTATGGTACAGAGACATAGAACGTGGTTGTGGATCCTTTGAAAGATCTGATTGAGCCTCCAGTTCTTTGAGACCTTTTCCGGAGCAGTACCCTAGATGATCTTCTTGATTGAGTTAATGATTAACTCAGAATCCGCTTCAACAATCACATTGTGTCAATTATTTATAAGCAAAAATTTTGAACAATGTTCCATAGACAGAATTTCTGCCATGTTGTTGGTGACCTTTCCAAGATGACCATAGAAAATAAACAAGATATTCCCTTTTTCATCCCTTAAAACTCCATCATGACCCACTGTACCCAGGTTTCCCTTTGAGGCTCCGTAAATGTTGAACTTCAAAAATCCCTTGGGGGAAGGTTGCCAAAAATCAAGCTCAGAGTCTTTAAAGAGATTCTTCCCTCTCAGGCTTTGAGGAGTCAAACTTTTTAATCCAAGCTGGCAGAGAATCCTCCACTCAGAAGTCGAGGGAGGATTCACAGGAAGATTTCAGACAATGGATCTCGCAGTCTCTTGTATCTGTTTTAGGATCTGATCATGAAGGAACAGGGGCGGTTTTTTTTTCCTTGAATATCTCGATATTCCTTTCTTTCCATGTGTTCCATATGTTGAAGCCTGGTGTTAGAGCCCAGGCAATGCTAAGAACCTCGTTATTCATGAAATTTCTTCTCCATTTTCTTAGGGTGTTGATGATGCTTCCAAGATCTTTGTCCGACTACTGGAATATGGAGGCAAAAGAATCCCACAGCTTGTAGGAAATGGAGCAGTTGTTGAGAAGATGCTCCATTGTTTCCTCTTACATTTCACAGAGCTGGCACCTTGAGGGCCCCAGAACACCTCTTTTTCTAATATTGTCCCAAGTCAAAATATTCTTGTGTTGCACCAACCATGTGAAGAGTTTAATTTTCATCCAACCTTGTTGTCTCCAAAGTCTTTGCCATGCTTTATCCGGAGTCTGGGAAGCCAAACTAAGGAGAATTTTTTTTGCTTCCTTAAGATTAAAGGTGCCCTCATTGTTGTTGCCCCATCTTAGCTGGTCATTCCCTTCTGAAACAACAAGAATTTTCCTTCGATCTAACTCTTGCATTATTACTTCAGCCTTGTCTTTTAAAGTGTTGCCATTTCTAAGGTCAAATTTCCTCCATTTTCTCCACTTACCTGCATTGTTGGTATGATCCCAAAAATCCTTAACTTTGATTAATCCTTTAGCATCTGTCTCTGCCTTCAATTCCTTTAGTTCTTCTTTCAAAAGAATGGGTTCCTATTGCCATCTGTCCTCCCAAAACAGACCTAAGTTTCCCTCTCTAATTTCCCTGAAGCCATTCTCTTGAATTAGACCTCTATTGTCCCAGGCATTATTCCATATGTGTGAACCCTTGATATTACCATCCATTCTTATATGATCCTCACTAGGCCATGAACTGGCATAATTTTCTTTCCAAATTGTAGCCCATTGAGCCTTTGGTTCTTTTAGCCAAAGGCACCATAATTTGGCCCCTATAGCTTTGCTCAAAATTTCAGGATCATCCAATCCTAGTCCTCCATAATTTCTGGGTTTGCAGATTTTTTCCCAGGCTACCAAGGCTCATTTTTTCTTTACTTCCCCCTTTCCCTAGAGAAAGTTTCTTTGTATGTTTCTGATAAGCTGCAAAACTCCTTTAGGAGCTAGGAGAAAAGAAAGCATAAAAATTGGGATTGATTGTAGAACAGCCTTTGTGAGCAGTAGTCTGCCAGCCAGGTTTAAGTATCTAACCGTCCATTTTCTAATTTTGTCTTGCAATTTGTTGATAATCGGCTCCCATATGCTTTTTTGTAGTGGCTTAGTAGGGTATCCCCAAATATTTTGAGGGAAGAGAATCTCTTTGAAAGCCCAGAATTTTAGCAATGTTCTTTTGAATGGAAATATTAGTATTGAAGAAAAATATTTTGGATTCGGTGAGATTAACTTCCATACATGAAGCCTTGGAAAATTCATTAAGAATTTGTTTGAAAGCAAGAGCTTCTTTGACTGTAGGGATTCCTTGCAGCTTGGTGTCATCCACAAACTGTTGATGCGTCCAAGCCTGACCCCTATCAGAGAGTTGGAGACCTTTGATCTTACCGACTTCTTTGGCATGATTGATAGATCGACCTAGTCCTTCCATCATAAGGATAAAGAGAAAGGGAGAGAGTGGGTCCTCCTGTCTGAGGCCTCTAGAGGGAAGAAAAGTTTCAGAGGGAGAGCCATTGACCAAAGTAGAGAAACTTGAGGAGGTAACCAGGGCCAAGATCCATCTTACCCAGTTGTGATCAAACCCAAAAGCAATAAGTATTTTCCTAATATAGTTCCAGCTTAGTTTATCATAGGCTTCAGCAATGTCTAATTGCATGATCATACCAACCTTTCGGTTGATAGTCAGAGAATGAACCACCTCGCGAGCTTGAATGATATTGTTGAGAATTTGCCTTCCTTCCACATAACTAGCTTGTTCCACAGAAACCAGAGATGGAAGGAGAGGTTTGAGTCTATTGGCCACCACTTTTGATATTATCTTGTAGACCACATTACATAAAGTTATTGGTCTAAAATTGTCCGGGGTCTAAGCAGCCTCCTGCTTGGGGATAAGAGCAATGAAAAAAGTGTTCAAAGCTTTCAGAATAGTTTTATTCATCTTGGAATCTTCTACCACATTTAAAATATCCTTTTTAACAATGCTCTAGCAGGCTTTGAAGAAATCAACATTGAAACCATCTGGGCCCATTGCTTTACCATTTTGCATTTGTTTGAGCACTTCACTGACTTCCTCCTCGGTTACTAGCTTATTGAGGTTGAAATTGTCCTCACTAGATATCATCCTAGGAATGTGTCTTGCGAAGTTTCTGATGGAATTCTCTCTGTTATAACAAGTTTCTTTGGCTATGCCTTGAAAGTGTTTGACCAGATCTTTTTCTATTTCAGCATGAGAGTTGTGAAGAATCCCTTTCTCATCCTTGATCACTAAAATTCGGTTATGAACTTTGTTCGCCATTGTGGATCAATGGAAGAAGCTAGTATTTCTTTCTCCCTCTTTGAGCCATTGAACCCTCAATTTTTGCCTCCAAAATATTTCCTCTTGTTTGCATAATTCTTCCCACTCTTGATGGTATTTGGTGACCTGATCATTCCTGGTTTCATAAAATTCATCTGTGATAAGGGCTTGGTTGAGTTCCTGCATTTTTCCTTCTACTGCTTTTTTGGCTACAAAAATGTTGCCATGTTCATTCTTGTTCCATTCCTTGAGCTTAAGCTTAATGTGTTTTAGTCTTTTTTGAAGAAGGAACATATTGGTACCCTGAATATTCAAATCTTCTACCCACCATTTAGCAATATTACTGTTGAAATCTAGATGAGAAAGCCAGATGTTTTCAAAGTGAAAGGTTTGTTCCTTGGAGTACCAATACTTTGCACCTCCAGATGAATCGACCAATGGTCATATCCTCCAAAGGGTAGGATTCTTGATGAAATTTCCTTATTATTGAGCATAAGGTCCTCAGATATCATGAATCTGTCCAATTTTGAAGCCGCCTGAGACTCTCCTCCTCTTTTATTGTTCCAAGTAAAAATACCATTACTAGTTGTAATGTCCACAAACTTCATAATGTCTGTAAAAGACTAAAACCTTAGAGAGTCTTGAATTTGAGTTTTAGTTCCACCTTTTTCCTCTGAAAGCGATTTAATCATGTTAAAATCCCCTCCCAATATCCATGGCATACCTGCATGTCTATCCTTTAGTTCCACCAAAGAATCAAGAAATTATAGTTTTCCTTCCAATCTTTGGGGTCCATACACATTGGAGATTAAGTAGGCTTCCTTATCTTCGACAGGCTAGATGACCACAGAAAGATAATCTCGAGATGCTTCAGCATCTAAAATTTCTATTTTCTTGGGATTCCAAAGGGTGAGTATACCTCCTGCTATATTCTCCGCTTTGACTTCCAGAAACTCATAACTATTAAGCCACTTTCTATGAATCTCTTTTAATTTATGAATGGAACATTTGGTTTCTTGGATGAAAATCACATCTGGAGCTATTTGTTTGATTCTGTTACTAATCATTCTCTGTTTTCTTTTACTACCAAGACCTCTGATATTCCAAGAAGTAAACTTCATTATTAAAGATTGGTAAAGCAGTAGCTCGTTATATCTTTCATCTTACCTAAGTCTATCAATAGCTTTCCACATTCCATTAATAAATCGTTCTAATTTTTCCTGCCTCTTTTCTTCCCTGGGTTTCTGGGTGCTAATCAAGGTATGGGTTTTGTCATTTTTACCCCTTCATTACTCTGCTTTTCCTTGCTCCTTTGCCTTTCCGGTCCTTTGTTTTGGGTTTTCCATAAATATAGTTGTTGGACTTTATTGAACTCCTCTAGAGGTAAAGAGTCTATCCCTTCTTCAGTTCCTTGAAACAAGAAAACTTCCAAGTCAAGATTCTCTTTCTCAAGAACCGCCTGAAGTTCTTGGTCCTCTGTTTCCATCTCACTTTGGGTCATCTCATGATCCATTTCTATTTTTTCATCGCTCACCATCGTTTCTGTCTATAGAATATTATCTGGTGTTTGGTCCTTGTCCTCTACATTCTCTTCTTCCCTTAGTCCTTCCCCCTTCGTTTGGTCTGCGATGCTATCTTCTTCTTCTACTTCCAAGACTCGGAACCTATTTTGGCTGGTTTGTTGTTCATCAGATTTCTATGCTTTTGTTCCCTTCTTGTTTCCTTTTCCTTTTTTGCCATTTTGTGAAAGCTTTCGGAGTCTTTCATAGCATTAGATTTACTCTTATTCTATATTTTAGTGAGAGGGAAATCCTTGAATAGGTGTCCATGTTCATGACATTTGCGGCATCTGAACGGAATATGTTCATAGTTTATGGTTTGGACCCATTCATCATCATAAACTTCCAAAATTATCTCATCTGGAAGAGCTCCAAAGAGATCCATCTCTGTACAGATCCAAGCAAAGGAAGTATACTTTCCCGTCCTAGTGGCTTCAGAAGCTTTAACAAACCATCCTAGCTTATTTCCTATGGATGTTAAGAATTTTGTTTGCCAATAATCAAGTGGAAGAGAATAGAGCCTTACCCAAACTAGGAGTAGAGTAAAGGTCTCACGTTCTGGGACAAAATTCATGATCCAAGGTCGCATATAGAGACCTACAACAACAAAGAAGTATGGCCCACCTTCAAAAACTCTATCCTTGTCGTCGATGTTCGCAAAACCCACGGTAAAGAAACCCTTTGAACCTAGGTGTAGGTCAATGCTTCCTTTTGGTTTCCAGTGGTACCTTATCCACATTTGTAAGGACTTTTTAGTGGACCATAAACCCATGAATTTGCAAATGATTGCATAGGTTTGCATATATTCCCTGTGCTCCTGTAGCGCAGGCTCATTTAATGTGACTCTGGGAGTTACAGCAGTTTTGGGCTTACGTGGGCCCCTGTGTGCTTTGTTTTTTGTTCATTGTTCCTTGTCTTCTTCCTCATTCTATTTAATAATGTTTTTCTCCTTCGATTCCTATCCATTTTGTTCCTCTTCAGTGTTCTTATTACTTTCCGTTGAAGGTCCTTTATCATTTTCCAAAGGTTTTTTTCCCCTGCTGGTCACAGCTTGCTTGAAGAAGGGAGTAGAGCTCCCTCCTTTGCGCCCCTCCATGGATCGCTACCTCTGCAGCAACTCTGTAACCCTAGTTTTCTGATTTTTCGCCTTCGCTCAAATGTCTTGCTCCAACTCTCAACAATCCTTTTCACCAAAAGGTAGTGGGCTTGGCCCAGTTTAGACTAACTACTCGCACGACGAGCAATGACCTTGCTCGGGATCGAACAGAAGACTAGTCCATCATGACGAGGCTGACTTGACCACTACACCACCTCCACGACCTTATGATTTATTATTATATAATTTAATATAATACATAAATTTTATTATTATTAAAATTTAATAAAATGACATATAATTATAAACCCATCAAACAATAGTTGTAATTTCTAACTTTTATTACCTACCACACTAGTTTATCGTATGTGAATTTATTAGGTTTATATATGTTGGTTATGAATGTGTTTTTATTAGATTTATTATTATTTAGAGAATCTTCGGCGAAATCACATCATCAATCTTTTGTCGACGCGTTTCGAACCAACCAGTGTGGTTCATCGTCAGGACAAGTTGAAGAACCGATCCAGCTTAGCTGGTTAAATAGTATGTACAGAGATTCCAACATCTAGAATGATAACGGCTAATTTCGACAAATGACCCAGAAATATAATAATTATTCATGCTATATTTATATCTATGATTATTCCTAGAAAATAGATAAATAAGGTAAATATACGTTAGTGAATCATTAATATTTATAACTAAATATAATTATTTATTAATAAATAAATAAATACATACAACTAACTTACCCAAAATTTAATATATTTATATTATATTTATTTTATATCAATAAATTAAATTCTTAAAAATAAATACAATAATTATTTTATTTATAAACATTATTATTCCCATTGGAATATATAAGTAAATTTTATTTCATGAATTAAAACTTTTACTATATCAAATATAATATTAATAATAGAAATATGTTAGTAATCATTAAGATATAAACTAAATATAAATATTTATATATATATATATATATATATATATATATATATATATATATATATATAAACTAACTTCCATATTTTTGTTTATTTAATAATCATTTATTTTTATTTATAAATACAATATTTTAACTTATTTTATAATTATATTATTCCAATTAGGATATATGAGTAAAAATATATACTATGGATTAAAAAATTACTTATATCGAATATAGGGTAATATAGAAGGTTAAATTAACCTAATTCTATATACTAATTAGGGGGTTACATTCAAAAATTAAATTCACCAGATTATTAAATAAATATCTTGGAAAATTAAAGTTTGATAATCAATATATATTTATATATAAATGATAGATCAATAACAGGATCATTAGGATGAAATAAAAGAATCTTCGGAGTATATCAAAATGATTTATTAAATGTATTAATAGTAAGTTATAAGTTAATCACATAGGGGTATTATTTATTAATAATTATTTCTAATTATCATTTCAATTCCAAAGGTCTAGAAGAAATACATAATTAGATTATTCATTGAGAATCATTATAATATATAAGAATCTTAAGAATAATACTAGGAGACTAAGATAATGAAAGGGATTAAAAATACTAAATCCAAAACGCTAATAGGATGAAGAGATTAAAGGGGAATAAACAAATCAGCTTTAACAACAAGAAATAATGAAAGTAAAATAAAACCAAGGGAAACAAGAACATCCACAGAAACCAACTTCTAAAGGGAGGAACAAGAAACTCTAAGACCTAAAATTATAGGGACTGAGGCAGCGCGGAAGACAGGGTTGGGACCCAACAACTGCTGATCTTCCAGCCATCATCCCTATTAAGATTATTCGGCCTTTTCTCAATTTCCAGGGCTTCTCTAAATTTGCGATGGTGAAAGTGCGCAACTTTAGTAATGACTTGAGCCTCTTCAACACAAACATGATGCATAGTCTTCTCAGCATGTTCAGCCAAGGCTGAGGACTTGGTCCTTCCATGCCTTAGGTCAGCCGAATGCTCTCTAATCCTTTGATTAACAGAGCGACCCGTCTCACCAATATATGGTGTCCCATAGGAACAAGGAATGACATAGACGCCCTTCATGTCTTTAGGGTCAATCGGGTCTTTTACGGACCTGAGGGAGTCACGGATAGTATTGAGAGGTCTAAAAGTTGCGGCCACATCGTACTTTCTCAGAATCCTCGCAATCTTATCAGTAGTCTCTTCAGCTTGAAGGCTCCATCTCCTAGATGTCTTTGTGAAGAATGGTTACAGTAGACACCTGGGTCAAAAAGCCTTCCTCAAGGCCAAGAAGGAGCCTTCAAGCCGAAGAGATCCTAATGATCGGGTCATGGGTGTGAATCTTCCTTACATCCAAGGGACTACTGATAAGATTGCGAGGATTCTGAGAAAGTACGATGTGGCTGCAACTTTTAGACCTCTCAATACTATCCATGGCTCCCTCAGGTCCGTAAAAGACCTGATTGACCCTAAAGACATGAAGGGCATCTATGTCATTCCCTGTTCCTGTGGGACACCATATATTGGTGAGACAGGTCGCTCTATTAATCAAAGGATTAGCGAGCATTCAGCTGACCTAAGGCATGGTAAGACCAAGTCCTCAGCCCTGGCTGAACGCGCTGAGAAGACTATGCATCATGTCTGTGTTGAAGAGGCTCAAGTCATTGCTAAAGTTGCACACTTTCACCGTCGCAAACTTAGAGAGGCCCTGGAAATTGAGAAAAGGCCAAATAATCTTAATAGGGATGATGGCTGGAAGATCAGCAGTTGTTGGGTCCCAGCCCTGTCTTCCGAACTGCCTCGGTCCCTATAGTTTTAGGTCTTAGAGTTTCTTGTTCCTCCCTTTAGAAGTTGGTTTCTGTGGATGGTCTTGTTTCCCTTGGTTTTATTTTACCTTCATTATTTCTTGTTGTTAAAGCTGATTTGTTTATTCCCCTTTAATCTCTTCATCCTATTAGCGTTTTGGATTTAGTATTTTTAATCCCTTTCATTATCTTAGTCTCCTAGTATTATTCTTAAGATTCTTATATATTATAATGATTCTCAATGAATAATCTAATTATGTATTTCTTCTAGACCTTTGGAATTGAAATGATAATTAGAAATAATTATTAATAAATAATACCCCTATGTGATTAACTTATAACTTACTATTAATACATTTAATAAATCATTTTGATATACTCCGAAGATTCTTTTATTTCATCCTAATGATCCTGTTATTGATCTATCATTTATATATAAATATATATTGATTATCAAACTTTAATTTTCCAAGATATTTATTTAATAATCTGGTGAATTTATTTTTAAATATAACCCCTAATTAGTATATAGAATTAGGTTAATTTAACCTTCTATATTACCCTATATTCGATATAAGTAATTTTTTAATCCATAGTATATATTTTTACTCATATATCTTAATTGGAATAATATAATATATAAATAATTAAAATATTATATTTATAAATAAACATTAAATAAAAAAAATATAAAAAAATGAATTATTAAAGTAACAAAAATATGGAAAGTTAGTTATTATATCTATATATATATATATATATATATATATATATATATATATATATATATATATATTAATAAATATTTATATTTAGTTATATATTTAATAATTTACTAACATATTTCTATATTATTTATATTCGATATAGTAAAAATTTTAATTCAATGGAAATAAATTTACTTATATATCGTAATGAGAATAATAATGTTTATATAAATAAAATAAAATTATTGTATTATTTTTTAAGAATTAAAATTGAATTGATATAAAATAAATATATATAAAATAATATAATATAATAAATATAAAATTTTGGGTAAGTAGTTGTTGTATTTATTTATTTATTAATAGATAATTATATTTAGTTATAAATATTAACCATTCACTAACGTATATTTACCTTATTTATCTATTTTCTAGGAATAATCATAAATATAAATATAGCATGAATAATTATTATATTTCTGGGTCATTTGTCAAAATTAGCCGTTATCATTCTAGATGTTGGAATCTCTGCACATACTATTTAACCAGCTAAGCTGGATCGGTTCTTCAACTTGTCCTGACGATGAACCACACTGGTTGGTACGAAAAGCGTCGACAAAAGATTGATAATGTGATTTCGCCAAAGATTCTCTAAATAATATTATGGATCACAGAAGTCTAAATTCCTTAATAGATTTATTATGTTTGCTTTTTTTAATAATATTTCTGAGTTTATTAAGTTTATTTATATAAATGATTTGGTGAAGGCTTTACACTTTACTTTATTATGTGATCTGGGTTGAATAAAATACGGTAACTTAGTTCGCATTCCACAAAGTATCTTAATTTAAAATGAAAACAACACAATTGCTAAAAAAAAATCAGTACATTTACATATGTATAACTTAGTGTAAGTTTGATTTAATACTCAAGATTTCCTCACACAGTTCAATGATGAAATCAACACAATTGCTTAAAAAAAAATCAGTACATTTACATATGTATAACTTAGTGTAAATTTGATTTAATACTCAAGATTTCCTCACACAGTTCAATGTTGAATAAAATATGTTAACTTATATAGTTGCTAGTTGGTATTCCACAAAGGAACTCAACTTAAAATGAAATCAACACAATTGCTAAAACAAAATCAGTGCATTTGCATATATATAACTTAGTGTAAGTTTAATTTCATGCAAAATATTTGGTCACAAAGTTTAATGTGAATTACATTTAAAAATATAAAATTTATTGTAATATTTAATATTTGTTTTTTTGTTGAATTGAGGTTTTTGTGATTCATCTCAAGTTTATGAGAGATGTTTTTGGCGTAAATCACATAATATTTCTTTTTCCATATGATTTAGGCTAAAAAAATATCTCATAAATTTGTTTTTCTTAATTAAAATTTAATAAATTTAATTTGATTTACAAGTTTGCCAATTTGATTTGATACACACTTTTGATAACCACATTGTAAAACAAGTTATTTGCAATTTCAATCTGGGTGAGGAGGTTTTATGTGCAAGATGTTGAGATTTTCTGTTTTAGTCAAATAGGCAAAAATCTCTAAAGGATGACAACAATAGGGATTCAGTTCCTAGATTAGCTCCAGGTTGTTGGGAGGGAGTTAATGCCTCCTATATTTGATGTGAGGGAGTTATGAGGCTGTTAGGTTCTCTATGCTATATAACAGGAAATCATTCGGATGATTTGCTAAGAGTGTGTGAGGATTTCTTGATGTAATCTCCAATTTGATTAATATATTCCTGATGCCTATGTTTGGTGGACGTAGCCCAGATTGGTTGGGTGAACCACGTTAAAAGCTGTGTCTTATGTGCTTGTTTATTTTTTTCTGCTGTGTGTTTAATTAAGTTTGTTGTGCACCTGATCCAACAATTGGTATCAGAGCATGTTGGAGGTGCTGCTTGGAAGAGCTGGAGCGCTGAGGTGCTGAGTGGTGCTGAAGGTTTTGTTGTTGCGTGTGCGCGCTGAGCCGTGGAGTTGCTGAGTGGTGCTGAAGGTTTTGTTGCTGTGTGTGCGCACTGAGCCGTGGAGCCGTGGAGCCTCAAACATGTGCTGATGAAAAGATAAGTGTGCGCGCTTAGCCGTTTTCTACCTATACCCATGGAGCTGGTGCGTGTGTTTTGGTAATCGCTGGTGCGTGGAGCCTGAAATTGGCATCTGCTGGTACGTGGAGCCTGTTTTTTATAACATTACCGGTGCGTTTGCTGTGCGTGGTGAGGAGCAGCCGGTGAATGCTGGTGCGTTATTCGGGTTTCGACATCCTATCTTTCCAGTAATTCCTAGAGGTTATCGAGGATCGACACAGTGGAGGTATTTTTGCTTTGTTTTTGTTTTAACAAACCTGCGTTGAAAACAAAAATCATGGATTGAGCATGGACGCTGTTTGGCGTGCAAGTATGAGTTGTTGGGTGTGAATTATGAGTTGCTGCGTGGAACTTGTGGACGTTTTCTACACAGCAGTCTATTTTTTTTTTTAAATCATATAACATATATATATATATGCTCAAAACCGGTATGGCGTTATAAACCATTGCTGTGCGGCAGTTTTTTTTTTAAAGGGCCGATTTTTAAAAGTTATATAGTTTTAAAAGGCAGTGCTTTTAAAGTTATATAACATATATGTGTTAAAACAAAACAAAAAAACGTTGAAACACATGGTGGATTAATATCTTATATGGGTGGTGGTAATATGTTATATGGGTGAATACATATGGTGGTAATATGTTATATGGGTGAACGTATATGGGTGGAGGTATAATGTCATTAAAGTTTATGACAATTCGGTTTTTTATTTGCATGGTATATTAGAGTGGAATTTGGTATATAATGGAAGTTTCATGCCTTTGGAATTTTTTAAAACAAAAATTCAACCAAATTCTAAATCAATAAAGACATCGAAGTAATATACATGCAAAGGGAAGTTTTTTTTTGTTTTAAAGGCAAAGGCAGAAAGACACAGGCAGATTTTTTGTTGTGAAAAATCAAAGACATAGGCAGATTTTTTTGTGTAAAATCAAAGGCATAGGCAATTTTTTATTGCTGGTTGGATATTGGAGATTATTGTGTTTTTTGTTGATACAAGATGGCCAAAACTCAAAGTGCCCATTTTGAAATTGAGAAATTTAATGGCAAGAATAATTTTGAGATCTGGAAGGTAAAGATGCACGATCTGCTGGTTCAACAAGGTGTGGCGAAAGCACTGTTGGGGAAAAACAAAAGGCCTCCTTCCATGATGGAGGATGAATGGGATGAGATGGATGATAGAGCTCTGAGTGGAATTCGGTTATGTCTGGCGGACGATGTTCTGTTCAACATTGTGTCAGAGAAAACCGCTGCAGGCCTGTGGTCGAAGCTTGAGAAGCTCTACATGACGAAATCTTTGACAAATCGAATTCTCCTGAAACGGCAACTTTACAGTTTGCGGATGAAAGAAAGTACCTCAATTGCTGATCACCTGAATGTTTTTAATACCTTGTTGGTGCAATTAAACAGTCTAGATGTAAATTTTGATTCAGAGGCTAAGGCAATAACTCTATTATGTTCTTTGCCTGAATCCTGGGATCATTTTGTTACTTCCATAAGTTTTAGTACATCAGATATTCTTGAGTTTGACGATGTTGTTGGAGCCTTGTTGGCTGAGGAGATGAGGAAGAGGTCGAATGCAGACACATCTACATCAGAGGTAATGATGGCCAGAGGTCGCTCACGAGAGAGACACTCCGGGGGAAAGCATAGCGACTCTCGCTCAAAGTCCAAAGGAAAGAAGCCAAAGGTGAAGTGTTGGCATTGTGGCAAGGCTGGACATCTGAAAAAGGATTGTTGGAAGTGAAAGCAGGCTGCTAAAGAAGGCTCTTCGACAAAAAAGAAGGAAGACAACACCACAGATACGGGTTCAGTATCAGGTTCAGATATGAGTGATGAGGTATTGTCAGTTAATGTTTCAAAACATGATCAACATTGGTTGTTAGATTCCGAGGCATCTAACCACATGTGTATACATAAAGATTGGTTTAAAACATATAGATCAATTGATGATGGTGTTGTGTACATGGGTAATGATGTAACAAGTAATATTGTTGGGATTGGAAGTATACAACTACAAATGTTTGATGGCACAACCAAAATATTAACTGATGTAAGGCATGTACCAGATCTAAGAAAAAAATTGATTTCATTAGGAGCACTTGATTCAAATGGATATAAAACTGTAATTCAAGGTGGAATTATGAAAATCTATAAAGGTATCTTACTAGTGATGAAGGCTAAGAAAGTAGGAAATCTATTTCAGTTAGAAGGTAGAACTGGGTCAGATCATGTGTCTGTGTCTGAACATGACAGTAGTTCCATTCACTTATGGCATCAAAGATTGGGGCATATGAGTGAAAGAGGATTGAAAATTTTGGCTGACCGAAAGTTACTTCCTAATCTAAGATCTGGAAAACTGGATTTCTGTAAACATTGTCTGTTTGGTAAACAAAGTAAACAAAAGTTTAAAACAGGCAAACATACTAGTAAAGGTATACTTGATTATATCCATTCAGATGTGTGGGGTCCAGCTCCTACAGCTTCATATGGTGGTTCGTCTTATTTTGTATCATTCATTGATGACTTTTCTCGGAAAGTTTGGGTCTACATGTTGAAAAAAAAGTCTGATGTGTTTACAGTTTTCAAGCAGTTTAGAGCATTGGTAGAAAACAGCACTAGTAGAACAATAAAATGTTTAAGAACTGACAATGGTGGTGAGTT